>CM019043.1:5026579-5041851 GCA_009664405.1 Drosophila bifasciata | reverse complement strand
AGTAAAAATAAGTAAAAATGGGCAAAGCGAGCGGGCTAACTGAATTCCTTCTTAGCCATGAGCACGATGGGACCGGTGGGGCAAGGGGTTGCACATAAAAAGTAACAGCATTTTTGCCTAGGCAGACGATGACAGAGAGGGAGTGAGAGAGTGAGCGGGGGACGATGGAGAGAGGGCGACAGATGAAGACCAAGACTGCGAAAGCATGAAGCAACATTATTCAAAAGAAAGCCAAGTTAAGGCATGCCACAGAAAGAGAGAGAAAGAGAGAGGAACACACACACACACACACAACTGTACATGAAGCGACAGATACATGGCAGCATAATGCAGCAGCAGCAGCAGAGAGGGAAGGAGAGTGCAAAGTGGGAGTTGGGTGGCGGCAGGCAGCACAGGCAGCAGTCAGATCGGGCCCAAGCATTAAACATCATTCAGCAGCAGCGAAGGCGGCAGAGGCAGCGCAACTGCGGTGCCGGCAGAGTTGCTAGCAGCAGCAGAAGCACCAACAACAATCACATGCCGACATTCTTTCATTCGTACAACGACCTCGACTTTGATTTGCAGTTTTTAGCCAAGCAGCGGGGCCAAAGAATGTGCCAGCCATCGAAGAGAGTCGGCCCGAAAGAGAAGAGCGCCACAACGGCCTTCTAGACCATAATGGAATAACATAAGGTGGTTCCGTCGTGAGCCGAAGTTTTACGAAGTATCCACTTATTTCAGTGCACGTTTGCTTGTTGAAGAGAAAGGTTGTGTGCGGACGAATTTTCTTTGACATTCTTTAACCCTTAAGCGTGCACATATTAATATGAAATATTGCAAATTTTGCTGCAAAGTTGTGACGGCAAGAGTGAGTCTTGTTCATGTTCCGAAGTGTAGTGTAAAAAGAAAATTGTGGGAAGAAAGCCTGGGGTGCAGCCTGGGTGGAAACTCGCAAATCTGTGCCACACACTTTAACGATTCGCAGTGGAAGTCTACAGAGAACAAAGGCCAGGCAAATAAAAGAAGGCGACTTAATAAAGATGCCATTCCAACAAAAGAAATAGAGCCTGAACCAGAAAATGTAAAAGAAGGCTACACCAGTT
The DNA here is from genome assembly GCA_009664405.1 of Drosophila bifasciata. Lineage (NCBI taxonomy): Eukaryota > Metazoa > Arthropoda > Insecta > Diptera > Drosophilidae > Drosophila > Drosophila bifasciata. The sequence continues at coordinate 5,040,769 of CM019043.1, read as the reverse complement.
CCAGTACGCAAACAGAGTAAGTTAAAATAGTAAAAGAAGCATGTGCAATAATGTAAACAATAATGTAACTGTGTTTGTAGGTGCTGTTCATTGTCCAAAGAAAATAAGAGCCTGAGGCAGACAATTCGAGCGATGGAGTACGATTTACAACGTTTACGAAGTCAGCTTGAGGAGTCTCGCCAATTAGAAGAGTCTCTTGGGAAAATTTTTACAGAGACTCAAATTAAAATCCTTAAGAATGGTGGAAAAAGAAGCACATTTACATCAGACGACATATCGGCAGCTATTTGTCTCCACACCGCTGGCCCTCGAGCGTATAACCATCTATACAAAAAAAAGGATTTCCATTACCCAGCCGTACCACGTTGTATAGATGGTTATCAGATGTGGAGATAAAGACAGGATGTCTGGATGTTGCCATAGATCTTATGGAAAATGATGCAATGGATGAGGCCGACAAGCTTTGCGTACTGGCCTTTGACGAGATGAAGGTCGCTGCAGCCTTTGAGTACGACAGCTCAGCAGATGTGATTTACGAGCCCAGCAACTATGTGCAACTTGGCTATTGTTCGTGGTCTCAAAAATCGTGGAAGCAGCCAATTTTTTGACTTCAGCACCCGAATGGACGCAGATACCCTGAACAACATAATAAGGAAGCTACACACAAAAGGGTATCCAGTAGTAGCTATTGTATCCGATTTGGGTTCTGGAAACCAAAGACTTTGGTCAGAGCTTGGTGTATCAGAATGTAAGTTTGTCACAAGCATTAAAATTAAAAATAATCTTTAATATTTTGTAATTTTTTTTAGCAAAACCTGGTTTAGCCATCCAACGGACGAACATTTGAAAATTTTCGTTTTTTTCGGATACACCACATTTAATTAAGTTGGTCCGAAACCATTACGTGGATTCCGGAATTTTCTTGAAGAATTCAGGAATTCCTTCAGGATAATCAACAATCACATTGCCGCCTCACTCACACTTACTACGACACTCAGTTTACTATGTTCCTTTCACTCGCACTTATTGCAAGCATACAATAAGTGGATGTCTGTTGCCGACAGGACCACCTTATGGTTATTCCATCATGGGCCGGGCATAGGGTACGAGAGAGAGAGTAAGATTAAAACGATACCTTGTAGCGGCAGTTACTTGCCCGCTTCGTTCCTCTCCAACGTAGAAGCGCTTCGACGTCGGCTGTAACGAAAAGAACAAAGGAGAGCGCACAAACACGCTCTCGCTGCACCTACGCTCATCCGCACCGATGCAGCTCTCTTGCTCTCGCGCTTGGCTGGATGGATTTTGGCGGGAATAAGAAGGGAATGAAGGAATTATGGGAGAGGGAGATGGGAGCTGATCTATAGCATCGCCTGGCGCTCTATACCCCTTCCCGCGCTTTTAGCTTCCCCTCCCTTGACTTAAATTATTAAATCCCTTGCGCGGAGGGCGCTTCGCTAAAAGCTAGTTAAATTAACAGGCCGTTACTGGCGTTCGCCTGCTCTGCTGAGGCTGGCTTCGGTTCGGGCGCTAACGCTGCTGTCGTGCGCGCTGACGCTGTTGTTGGGGCGGGCTTGTAAAAGCCGAAAACTAGCGCTGTTGTTGCGGACGGAAGTTTCGCTAGCGCTGTTGCTGCCGACGGAAGTTTTGCTAGCGCTGTTGTTGCAGACGGAAGTTTTGCTAGCGCTGTTGTTGCAGACGGAAGTTTCGCTAGCGCTGCTTTAGGTGACGGAAGTGGGGATGTGTGAAGCGCTGCTTCAGGTGACGGGTGTGGAGAAGAAGCGCTGCTTCAGGTGGCGGGTGTGGAGAAGTGTGAGCGCTGCTTCAGGTGGCGGGTGTGGAGAAGTGTGAAGCGCTGCTTCAGGTGGCGGGTGTGTTGAAGCGTGAAACGCTGCTTCAGGTGGCGATTGGCTAGCGCTGCTGTCGACGTGGACGCTTGGCCAGCGCTGCTGGATCCTGTTGGGCGAGTGTGTCTAGCTGAGGGTAGTGGTTTTGCTGGCGTTGGTGTTATTATTTTAATTATTTAATTATTTCGCCGTTAGCCGTTTAAACTGTCACTGGCTTCTACTTCGAGCGCGCACTTCTGACTCCCTTTGACCTTTCCTCGGGAACTGTCTGCCTCCTTCCCTCGTTAAAGCCTCGATTGAGGCTCAACCCAAACCCTCTCCTGAACAATCCACTTGGGGAAATTACCTCCCTTGTAATTTGCTTTCACTCGAGAGAGCCTTGAGTTTGAGCAGCCCCTTTAAATCGCCCTTACCTACACATACTTTTAGGCCGTCCAAACAAGCCACACTACAAAATAGGAAGCCATCGAGACGATAAGCAGGCAACCGACGACCATATACTGTGGGATACATACACATGAGAAAAATCGTCAACGCACCTAGAATGGAATACTCACGTGTATCGAGTACTTGTAGGATTCTTTGAGGGTCACATACACACCGAGAAAAGCGCCCCCAAAAATGGCAGCTCCGATCAGCGCAGTCGTATAGCTGGCAAAGGTGCATCCTGCCAAACCCCAGGTGACGAAAGATTAGCTCAGGCCCCCTCCCTGCACGGGTCAATGTAATGGCAGTTTCAATCACGTTTATTCGAATACAATATTCAAAATGAGAAATTAGATCGGAGAATCCTTAGTAGTGAAGCCTGTGCCCTGAAGCCTTGCGGAAGCTTCCGACCAGATAGAAGGCACCGAAAGCCATTAGAGTCTGAAACAGATCAAACGCCAATTAGTGACCATCACACATGTAGGGGAGACAGGGAGACACTTACGGTAATGCCCGCAGAGATCCAATTGGTGTCGGTGACGTTTTCGAATAGCTTCATGAACTTGTCCCCCGCACTCTGGACACAGCCTGTGGTGAAGTACGACGTTTCGTAATTCCATATGGGGTAGCACGTGTCAGGCAAGGTACGATTGATGCTCATATATTCGCTCGGTCCGTAACGGCCACAGCATTGGTACTGGAAAGTAAAGTCCCATCATCGAAAAAACGGAGACTACAAGTTAGGTGTCAATACGAACCGTTCTTTGATATGGGTCCATTGCACCCGGTTTCACCAGCTCCATGTTCCACATCTTCTGCACCTTCTCAGATGCAAAATTTTGTATGCAGTTCTTGTTGATCTTAATTCCAAAGTTGGCTAGAAGAGTAATTATCACTTTTGTGCCAGCAGCATGAATGCATACTAAAATATAATTTAATTAGTTTTAAAGCTGCCCACATCGAAGAGGTTCCCGTTCCCCCCACTCACCGTTGCGGTCATGCTGACATTCTCCTTCCAGATGCTCCAGAAGCCTACAATGGCCGAAACGAAGATCAGGCCGCCCACTAAATATAGGTAAACGATGTAAGCGAGAGGCATGTCATCCAGCAATTTTGTCGCTATGCCAATCACATATATGCCAAACAACTGTCGATGGTGAAACCAAATAAAAAACGAGAAGGAACGTGTGGTGTCGCTGTTAAAGCGACTCTACTTTTATACCCGTACTCAGTACACATGTGATTTATGTGGAATTTTCAAATGTTTTATCAGTTTTTACATTTTTTTTTTGCTACATCTGTCATCTACATCACTTCTTACAACAACACACGTACACTGCACGAGGCAGAATGTATGAGCAGTGTGTGAGCGAGAGAGAGGCAATCTGTACCGACTATCATCCCCATAAATGATTTACGTTACAAGGGGGCGCGGGGAAACGCTGCTGAAAATTCATTCATCATTGTGGCTATAATAATGATCCGATCTCAACCAATCTTGTAGATATGGTCATTCTCTATGATTCTGAATTTTTAGTTTTCTGTTATTTTCAAAATTGTGGACGCCACAGCTGTGCGCCGTTTGTGGGGGCGGAAGCGGGCGGGGCGAAATCGAAACACTTTTCTAGGAGTGAGATATCACATCAGACTGGATAAAAAATTTGATTGCTCTAGCTTTTATAGCCTCCGAGCAATGGGCGAAAAACAAGACGGACGGACAGACGGACGGACAGACATGGCTATATCGACTCGGCTATTAATGCAGATCGAGAATATATATACTTTATAGGGTCCGGAAATGATTCCTTCTCTATGTTACACACATTCACTTTTACCACAAATACAATATACCCTTTTACTCTTCGAGTCCGGGTATAATAAGATTAGCTTTGGTTCAACGACTCCGATCGGAGACGAGATTTCATTGCAATTATAGACATTTCATACGAAATATAACAAATATGTAGTATATTCGTCAGAAGACAACTCAAGTAAAGCAGAATAAACTTAAAAATGAAAATAATACAATATGAAGTGATGGTTTCCATGAAGAAAATTGTTAAATTCGAAAGCTCAGATTTATTTATGTACTTAAAAATAATTTAATATAATTTCAGTATCGAGAGATCTCTGCTGTTTGTTTAAGAAAATTTCCCTGAAATATTATGAAACAAAAAAATTTTAATGCAAGCACTAAATTTAGTTAAAGTTAAAGATCTCATCAAGCTAGATCAAAAGAATCCAAAAATGTGATACAAAACTCATGAGTATATGCAAAATTTAATATTTATTGGAATACTTTCATATAAACAAACATTTTATACATCTATATGTATTGCTGTTCAAACGGCTGAAAAAACACCCAGGGCGCAGTATTTTTTTTTAATTTTAAAAATATCTCTATATATTATATGTATATACGATTACTGGCAATCAAATATGCGTTAGTATATGTATGTACATCCGAGTGAAGTCATGCAAACTCCTGTAAAAAAGCTAAGAACTTACCACTCTTAGGGAGTTAAGGATGTTGAGAACACCCTTTATGCAGCTAGAACGGAAACCCATCTTGCTGTTGCTATCGAAATTTTCGAAAAATCACAAAAAGAACTTTGCCAAAATCAACCAAAAAAAAAAAAGACCAAGCAGAGCGAAAAGAACCAGCAAGATCCGTGTCCAGAAAACTAATGAAAAACGAAAATTACTAAAAAGTTGCCGCCGCAGACAATCGATGTCGCCGAAGAGGAATTTCCGCGCTCTTTTGCCAGTGCTGCCAAATGTTTTTTTTCCCCTATTTCAAAAATGGCTGAATGGTTTGGAATATTGAAAGTATTTTATTCTCTGATGGCAAATTCGCCAATCTGGTTAATGGAGTATCGTATGTATGTATCGTTTATGCAACATTATTGCTGGATATTATTTTTACTTATTCATTCATGTGGCTCTCGTCGCCCTTGACCTTAGTCGTGGCATACTTCCGTTCCCGGCCCAGGCAGTGAGAATGCCCAAAAAATATTGAAATAATAAAAATTTTTGATTATATCTCCAGATGGAACTTGTGTCTTAATTCGCACTTCTAGGACTATGATTGCCATGCAGCAGTAGTAATTAATATCTGCCTGTATCTTTAAATTTTCATTGGACTTGGTGGTACAGCCCTCCTGGAAGACATGCGTCGGATTGGAGCAGTCGAAGGCGAAGCAACAGCTGGCTGGCAGGGCGCCATTCTCTTCGCCAAGGTAGTCCTGCGGTCCCTCCAGCGCACAGCAGCCGAACAGGCTGTGGATGGGCTGCATCTTGTCATTGCTGTGCGATTTCTCCTTAAATAATTGCCTGATCCGCTGATCAAAGTGCCCTAACAGATCTTGTTTCATTGCCGTAAAGGTGACGAAGTAGGTAGCCATCGAGACGATAAGCAGGCCACTTCGACGACCATATACTGCGGGATACATACACATGAGAAAAATCGTCAACGCACCTGCAAACGTCCTGGAATACTCACGAGTATCGAGTACTTGTAGGATTCCTTGAGGGCCACATATACGCCGAGAAAAGCGCCCCAAAAATGGCAGGCTCCGATCAGCGCAGTCGTATAGCTGGCAAAGGTGCATCCTGCCAAACCCAAGGTGACGACTCCACACGAAAAGCTTGGCTACCCCAAGCAATTTACTCGGGCGTTCGGTCACCGAAAACCCGATGAGATTGATTGAGCATGATTGCGTCAGAAGATTGAGAACGAAGATGGACGCCAGCAGAAGAAAAACGAAAGATTAGCTCAGCCCCTTTTCTCTGCTCCACTCAGAGCAATGTAATGGCAGTTTCAATCACGTTTTTTCGAGTACAACAATCAGAGTGAGATATTAGATCAGGAAATTCTTAGTAGTGATACCGCCTGCGCTGCTTGCGGAAGCGTATGACCAGATAGAAGGCACCGAGAACCATTAGAGTCTGAAACAGATCAAACACCAATTAGCGACCATCAGATGTCAAGGGGAGACAGGGAGACACTGAAAATGCCCGCAGAGATCCAATTAATGACGGTGGAGTAATTGAAGAGCTCTATGAACTTGTCCCCCGCACTCCGGACACAGCCTGTGGTGAAGTGCCACACTTCACTTTGAGGTAGCACGTGGCAGGCAAGTTGGTACTCTTGATGCTCACATAATCATCCGGTCCGTTACGACCACAGCATTCGTACTGAAAGTAAAAGTCCTCGCTTATCATCGAAAGAAACGGAGACTAAAATGTTAGGTGTAATTACGAACCGTTCTCTGAAATGGGTCCATTGCCCCCGGTTCCACCAGCTCCAGGTCCCACATCTTCTACAATCCCTCGGATGCAAAATTTCGTAAGAGGTCCGTGTTGATCTTAAAGCCAAAGTTGGCTAGAAGAATCATTATCAGCTGTACCAGCAGGATGAATCCATACTATAATATAATTGAACTATTTTTAAAGCTGGCCACATCGAAGAGTTTCCCGTTCCCCCCCACTCACCTTTGCGGTCATGCTGACATTCTCCTGCCAGATGCTCCATTAGCCTAGAATGGCCTAATCAAACATCAGGCCGCCCAAGACATACAGGTAAATGATGTAAGCAAGAGGTATGTCGCCCAGCAATGTCGTCGTTATGCCAATCAGATATATGCCAAACAACTGCCGATGCCAGAAGGGACCAAGGGTGAAACATTTCATACGAGATATACATATGTACATATATTCGTCAGAAGTCAACTCAAGTTAAGCAGCATAAACTTAAAAATGAAAATAATACAATATAAAGGTATGGTTTCCATGAAGAAAATTGTTTAATTCGAAAGCTCAGATTTATTTATGCATTTAAAAAATAATTTAATATAATTTCAGTATCGAGGGATCACTGCTGTTTGTTTGAGAAAGTTTCCCTGAAATATTTTGAAACAAAAAACTAGCAATGCAAGCACTTTTCAAATATAAAAATGAAGTTAAAGTTAAAGATCTCAGCAAACTCATCAAAAAGAATACAAAAATTAGATACTAAATTCATGAATATAAGCAAAATGTATTGTTTATTGGAATACTCATATAAACAGACATTTTATACATCAATATATACTGACATATATATTACATGTGTATTGGTGTTCAATTTATTTTTGAAATAAACAAAAAATATCAAAAATATCTCTATACTTATACGATTACCGGCAATCAAATATGCATGTATGTGTATACATCCGAGTGATGTCATACAAACTGCTGCAAAAACCTAAGAACTTACCGCGTTTAGGGAGTTAAGGGTGTTAAGAAAACACTTAATGCTACTGGGTATAAGGCCCATCTTGCCAAGCTATCGGATTTTTTGAAAATCCCAAAAGAGAACTTTGTTGTGTTTTTTGGGGGCAAGAGTTTTTATAGATAAACAGCCGGCCATAATCGGTTAAACAACTACTTTCAATGGTCGCGAGCGAACTGAAAAGCAAAAAACTCTGGCCATATCCGAATAGTCCGCGGCAGCCGTTAACGTTGCCGTCACGACGAACAAGACGGCGACGAACAAGACGGCGACGAACAAGACGGAAAGACGGACAGACGGACGGACGGACAGACATGGCTTTATCGACTCGGCTTTCGATGCTGATCGATATAGCCCTGCCTGTCCGTCCGTCTGTCTGTCTGTATGTATGTCTGTCTGTCTGTCTGTCCGTCTTGTTTGTCGCCCATTGCTCGGAGGCTATAAAAAAATAAGCATCCAAATTTTGTTTCCACACTGATGTCATATCTCACTCCTAGAAAAATGTTTCAAAAATTCGTCCCGCCCACTTCCGCCCCCACAAAGGGCGCACATCTGTGGCGTCCACAATTTTGAAAATTACAGAAAACTAAAAATGCAGAATCATAGAGTGGATGATTGGATCGGATCATTAGTATAGCCACATTAGGGAAAACCATTTCGAGAAACATCATTCCCTCTCTTTCGCACTCACACAAAAACGAGTCGATTTGGTTTTTGTATTTTTGTAGCCTGGATCTCAGAGACTATAAGAGCTAGAGCAACCAAACTTTCTGTCCACACTCCTGTCATACCGAATCGAAACAAGTGTATTTCAAAATTTCGTCCCGCCCCCTTCCGCCCCCGAAAAGACGAAAATCCACATTTTTGAAGACAGAAAAAAACGAAATGCAGTATCGTAGAAAATGACCATATCTACCAGATTCCCGATTTTGGTTCAGATCGGATAATTATTATGGCCACAATGATCAAATGAATTTTCAGCAGCGATTTGCCCCGCCCCTTTAGCAGCGTAAGTCATTTATGGGGATGATTGTCGCTACAGATTCTCCATTGCGCTCACACACTGCTTATACATTCTGCCTCGTGCAGTGTACGTGTGTTGTTGTGAGAAAGATGATGATGTAGATGTAGATGACAATGTAGCAAAAAAATGTAAATGTAAAACTGATAAAACATTTAAAAATTCAACAAAAATCACATGTGTACAGAAAAGTACGGGTATAAAAAGCCAGAAAATGCGTTTACAGCGACTCCGTACGTTCTTTCTCATTTTGTTTGTAGTTTTATGCACGCTTTCAGGGTATTACAGTTAGTGTGAAGTGAAGAGAAGATTTTCGATCAATTAAATAACAATATTCTGGGTACGTCAGCAGTGGCGGTGAACGGTCGATAGGGTAAGTCTTGTGTATTTCTATTTCTATATTCCTGAAACAATTACTGCAAATTTCAATATTCGTATAATCGTATATATTGTTCAACTCCTTGATTGTTAATTAGATGTATAAAACTTCGCGGCGATTAAGTATGCTCCCCTCTTTAATTTTCCAAATTACTACGGCGTGGTGTTGTTGTTGTTCCTGCTGCTGCTGCTGTCATTCAAGCCAAACAAAAGGAGAACTTTGGTCTTTGAAGGAGGGAGGGATCCGGGGAGCTGGTTGTGCCTGCGATCAAATCTGTCAAGCGCCGTTGGTGGGACAAGGGGGTTATTCGGAAAGACAAATGAGCGACGGATGGAGGAGAGCTCTCAGGTTTCAGAGTCGCCATTTGCCAGAGGTTTTAGTGCGAACGGAGTGTGAGGGTTTCAAAGGGAGACGAGTCCAAAGAAATCATCCGTCAGTCTCTCTCTTCTGTCAAATTCTGGCTCATGATGGAATAACCATATAATGGTCCGTCGGCAACAGACATCCACTTATTGTATGCTTGCAATAAGCCGCTGTGAAAGGAAATTGTAGTAAACTGAGTGTCGTAGGTAAGTTTGCTGAGGCGAGGCAATGTGATTGTTTCCGCCTATTTCGAAGGAATTCCTGAATTCTTCAAGAAAATTCCGGCCACGTAATTCTTTCGGACCAACTTCATTAAACTGTCTGTATCCGAAAAAACGAAAATTTTCAAATGTTCGTCCGTTGGATGGCCCAAACCAGGTTTTTGCTAAAAAAATTACAAAATATTAAAGATTATTTTTTAATTTTTGCTTGTGACAAACTTACATTCTGATACAGCAAGCTCTGACCAAAGTCTTTGGTTTCCAGAACCCAAATCGGATACAATAGCACACTACTGGATACCCCCAAGTGTGTATTGTTATTATGTTGTTCAGGGTATCTGCGTCCATTCGAGGCTTTAACGAAAAAAATTGGCTGACCACGATTTTTTGAGACCACGAACAATAGCCAGTTGCACATAGTTGCTGGGCTCGTAAATCAGATCTGCTGAGTGAAAGTTCAAAAGGCTGCGGCGAAATAATTAAATAATTAAAAATAATAAACCTTGTCGGCCAGCATTCCATTTTCAGAAAGACACACTGGCAACAGGATCCAGACATCCTGTCTTTATCTCCGACATCTGATAACCATCTATACAACGTGGTACGGCTGGGTAATGGAAATCGCCACCTGTATAGATGGTTATACGCTCCCGGGCCACCTTTAGAGGAGAAAATAGCTTCTATGTCGTCTGATGTAAAAGCAGCGCTTCCACTTCCCATTCTTAAGGCCACCGGATTTGAGTCTCTGTAAAAATTTTCACCCTTGGCGCTTCACACATCCCCACTTCCGTCACCTGAAATATCAGCGCTTCGTAAAACGTTGTAAATCGTACTCCAGCGCTCGAATTGTTCCCTCTGCAGCTCTTATTTTCTTTGGACAATTCCGTCACCTACAAACACAGTTACATTTCGGCTTTACAGCCCGCACATGCTTCTTTTACTATTTTAACGACAGCTGTTTTAGCGTACTGAACTGGTGTAGCCAGCTTCAGCACATTTTCGAACGCCAGTCAGGCTCTATTTCTTTTTTGTTGGAATGGCATCTTTATTAAGAAGCCTTCTTTTTATTTGCAAGAGCCTTTGTTCTCTGTAGACTTCCACTGGAGAATCGTTAAAGCGTGGGAAGGGGTTTAGAGCGCCAGGCGATGCACCCCAGGCTTTCTTCCCACCCATTTCCTTTTCCCACTACATTCCTTCATGAACCAGACTAATCTTGCCGTCAAAAACCATCCAGCAAAATTTGCAATATTTCATATTAATATGTGCACGGTGCGGGTGAAAGGTGTCAAAGAAAATTTGTCCGCACACAACCTTTCTCTTCAACAAGTTACGTGCACTGAAATCGAAGATACTTCGTAAAACTTCGGCTCACGACGGAACCAAGCTTATGTTATTCCATTATGATACAAGGTATCGTTTTAATCTTACTCTCTCTCTCGTACCCTATGCCCGGCCTATGCATTGCTCGTAGCTATAAACTTTTTCCCTTACCCTCTGTCCCAAAAGAGCTGAAATTCAGCAGCTTGCGCGTTCGCGAATAAGAGCGCAAGCATCACAGGTTTTCTTTTTACATTTGGTCAGAATATGCTTAACATTAACGTAACATTAGAATAGCTATCTTTACATTTAAGTTTTTGATATATGTACATGTTTGTTTGCTTATAAATGTTCGTGGGGTCTTTAATATTAGGTTTTTATGTTAAATAAATTTATATTGTTCATTATGTGCTAGTTCTTTTGGTTGGGAGCCATGCGTCGGGAAATGTTGGTGTGTAAATAGATCGAGTGGCGTAAGGGATCATCAAAATTTGTAAGGCAAACGATGATCATGGTTGGGAGGGCGAAGCGCAAGCAAAACATCCGCTGCGAGTATTTACGCCACCGCAATCTTGTCCGTCTGTGTTCTGTGTAGTGGTTATGTATGTTTCGTGGATAGGGTTTTTTCTGTTTTATGCACGTGAACAATAATTGTATCTTTAATGTTAGCGAGCACGGTATCGGACCGAATTTTATATACCCCACCCATTCTCTACCGAAATTTGAAGCCGGAACAAGCACGTGCCTTCGGGTCCGATCCAACCCACACCTGCTCGAAGGTATAGGTGATATATTACAATTTCTTCACCTTTGCGGCAATGAAACGAGATCTATTGGGGCACTTTGATCAGCGGATCAGGCAATTATTTGAGGGGAAATCGCACAACAAAGATGCAGCCCATCCACAGTCTGTTCGGCTGCTGTGGGCTGAAGGGACCGCAGGACTACCTTGGCGAAGAAATGGCGCCCTGCCAGCCAGCTGTTGCTTTGCCTTCGACTGCTCAATCCGACGCATGTCTGCCAGGAGGGCTGTACCACCAAGGCCAATGAAAAATTTGAAGATACAGGCAAATATTAAACACTACTGCTGCATGGCAACCATAGTCCTAGAAGTGCGAATTAAGAAACAAGTTCCATCTGGAGATATAATCCAATTTGTATTATTTCAGTTTTTAAGGCATTCTCACTGCCTACTATAGGCCCGGGCCCGGAAGTCAAGGATGACGAGAGCCACATGAAATAAATAATATCCAGTAATAATGTTGCATAAACGATACATACTTACATACGATACTCCATTAATCAGATTGGCGAATATGCCGCTAGCGAATAAAATACTTTCAATATTCAAAACATTCTTTGAAATCTTCCCCTCCCCAAAAAACATTTGGCAGCACTGGCAAAGAGAGCATAAATTCCTCTTCAGCGACATCGATTGTCTGCGGCGGCAACTTTTTTAGTAATTTTCGTTTTTCATTAGTTTTCTGGACACGGATCTAGCTGGTTCTTTTCGCTCTCTCAACCAGTTTTGGTTGATTTTGGCAAAGTTCTTTTTGTTATTTTCGAAAATTTCGATAGCTGGGCAGATGGGTTTCCGTTCTAGCTGCATCAAGTGTGTTCTCAACATTCTTAACACCCTAAACGCGGTAAGTTCTTAGGTTTTTGCAGCAGTTTGCATGACTTCACACGGATGTACATACATATACACGCATATTTGATACGGTAATCGTATATACATTTATAGAGATATTTTTTAAAATTTTTAAAAAATACTTCGCCCTGGATGTTTTTTTTTTTTTTTAGAAATCAACTTGAACAGCAATGCATACATATAGATGTATAAAATGTATAAAAATTTAAATATTAAATTTTGCATATACTCATGAGTTTTTGTATCACATTTTTGGATTCTTTTTGATCAAGCTTGATGAAATCTTTTTTAACTTTAACTAAATTTAGTGCTTGCATTAAATTTTTTGTTTCATAATATTTCAGGGAAATTTTCTTAAACATACAGCAGAGATCCTCGATACTGAACTTGTATTAAAAATTTTTTTAAATGCATAAATTTTCGAATTTAAAATTTTTCTTCATCAAACCATCACTTTATACATATTGTATTATTTTTAATTTTTAAGTTTATTCTTCTTAACTTGTTTGACTTCTGACGAATATACTACATATTTGTTATATTTCGTATGAAATGTCTATAATTGCAATGAAATCTCGTCTCCGATCCGAGTCGTTGAACCAAAGCTAATCTCATTATACCCGTACTCGAAGAGTAAAATACAATATTGTGGTAAAAGTGGATGTGTGTAATAGAGAAGGAATCATTTCCGACCCTGTAAAAGTGTATATATTCTTGATCAGCATCAATAGCCGAGTCGATACAGCCATGTCTGTCCGTCCGTCTTGTTTGTCGCCCATTTGCTCGGATGCTATAAAGCTAGAGCAACCAAATTTGTTTTCAAACTGATGTGATATCTCACTAAAGAAAAGTGTTTCAAAATTTCGCCCTGCCCGCTTCCGCCTCAAAAGGGGCGCACATTAATGGCGTCCACAATTTTGAAGATAAAAAAACGAAAAATTCAGAATCACAAAGAAAGACCATATTTATCAGAGGCCCTGAATCGATCGGATCACTAGTATAGCCACAATAGAGAAAAGTAATTTCGAGAAACATCGTTCCCTCTCGCTTGCACTCACTCACAAACGTGTCGATTTTGCCCTTTCGTAAAAATTAGCGCCTGGATCTCAGAGACTATAAGAGCTAGAGCAACCAAACTTTTTGTCCAGACTCAGATATCACTTTGAGTGCACGTTTATTTCAAAAATAAATTGCCACGCTTACTTCCGGCCCCAAAAGACGAAAATCCAAAATTTTTTAAGATAGAAAAACAAAAAATGCAGTATCATAGAGATAATTTGGTTCAGATCGAATCATTAATATAGCCACAATGATAAAACGAATTTTCAGCAGTGATATCCTCCACCCTCCGCAAAAAAATCGACATTTAGGGTTGATAGCCGCTACTGATTCTCTTTACGCAGTTACGTGTGTTGTTGTGAGAAATGTAAATTTAGTGACTGATGCATAAAAAAAAAATGTAAAATGTAAAACTGATAAAACTTTAAAAATTCCACATAAGTACTGGTATAAAAGTAGTGTCGCTTTAACAGCGACACCACACGTTCTTTCTCGTTTTTTATTTTGTTTCACCTTTTGGCCCCTTCTGCCATCGACAGTTGTTTGGCCTATATCTGATTGGCATAGCGACACAAATGCTGGGCCACATACCTCTCGCTTACATCGTTTACCTGTATGTCTTGGGCGGCCTGATCTT
>CM019043.1:5004734-5026279 GCA_009664405.1 Drosophila bifasciata | reverse complement strand
CCCCCGGACAATGAGGAGGCCGAGACGGAGGCTCAAACCACCCAGTACGAGCTGATCCAACAGGAAAACACACCGTGGGGCAGCCGCACCACGGTGATCCGGGCGATAACCCGGGAGACGCGGGTGGTCTCAAACCCCAAGAGGCGCCGGCAGGAGTAACAGAAGACCCCAACAGCAACCACCACCACCACTTTTCATCCGCCCGGAAGAAAGGGGGGGGTGTAACGGACCACAACGGTCCGCCACAAGAAATATAAATATATAATGTAAGATATACACACAATATAATCATAAACTAAATAATATAAGACTATTATTAAAAACACCTGACACTACCAATACACTGCACCTAGTTCCGCGTTGCTATGTTAGCAAAACACGCCGATTAGGTCACCTGACACTGCACTCAAGTTCCGCGATCACAGCGAAACGGTGCCCCAAAATACACCCACGAAAACGCGGACTCAGCGGCCTCACACCCCAGGTGCCGGCTTTAAATAGCGCGCGCCATGGATCAATGGGGCAGTGCATCAGCAGTCAACACCGCGCCACCGTAAAATACACGCAAGAATTACTACCCGACACTAGTAGTATAAAAACCAATTAATCAAGAATAAAGACAAAAATCATAAACCTCAAAAGCTCAACGCAGTGTCATCATTTCTTCGCCGAGCGCGAACACAACTCAGGTGACCCAGAAACATATTATCACCGCACACACCAAAACCGCGTTTCCCTTCCATCGCCAAAGTGCGAATACCGAATTCCGCACGGTAACCCGACGCTCCGCCCGCTCCATTTTCGGTTCACGGCCATCCCCTCGTCTCTGTGCGCCAGCATTTCTACAAATTTCTGTAGCATCCGGGAAACAGACTGAGCCTACCTCAGTCTGGGATAGGTATCCTGATAATTGTTCAACCACTTCAATGCCATGTGGCTTCCTTCTCCGTTTCTTGCGCGCGATTGCCCCCAAACGGCGACACTGGCATCCGTCTGCGCACGAATTTCTTTTGAGAAATCGGGTATCGCCAGCACGGGGTCCGCCACCAGTCGACTTTTCACGGCCTCAAATGCCTGCTGCTGCTCGGACGCCCACTCCCACTTTGCCTTTTTCTTCAGTAAGGCGCTGAGTGGCAAAATGGGCACGAGCCGCCGGTACCACGAGTCAACGCACAGGATGGTTTCTTTTTTGCGAGTGCAAGTTAAGCCGCAATTGCGGCCACTTTTGACGCTGATATCCCCTCCTGTCACCAAATGAGCCAGACCGTTTTTGAGATTTTGGCCCTTTCCACGTTCAGTCTCAGCACTTGCCCGCTTCAATCGCCTGTTCGCGTCCTCCAGGTTTCGAGTGACAATTATCGTCCTTGAAAGGAAGCTTTCATGGCTGGCCATGACGGAATTTTGTTTTGTTGAACAGACCCTTCCTGGCAAAGCGACACAAGGTCACTTGAGGTCTGTTTCCAGGGGACAAGGAATACCAGAACAGGTCCATGCTGATGAAACGGTTGTCAATAGAACGTCGGAGTGATTCGCGGGCCGGGGTATGCATCCCTAATTGACCTTGGAGCTCTTCAAAAGCAGCTCCGACTCATTTTGGATAGGGCAAAACCGAAAAAGGATCTTGTTGGCTATTAACAAGAGTTTCATTTTCAAAACGCCTTTAGGGAGTTCCAGGAATCGAAACCTCATTCCTCGAGAGCGAGCCTTTTCCACGATGGACTTGGCTTCCCCGCGAGTTTTGTGGCAGAGGTGATACAATTCTCCACCTTGTCAGCCTCGGATTGTTGGTATAGATGGCGGAAAAATAGGTCCCGGAACGTGGGTAATTTCAGATAATCGCCGTCGAATGTCTCGATTTCGATTGGGGAGCTGACTGACACCCCGCCTTGTTGGGAAAATAGGCCAATAAAGGAGCGGGAGTCGATGCGTTTTCGATTCGCTCTTGTAACTCTGTTGCGCACAACTCATACACACCGCATAACAATGCTCGTATTTTGCCTGCATAGTTTGCATCGCTTCACGTTAGGTTCATGGAGATTGAGCATCCTGGTGCAGCGTTCACATTCAAGTCGCACCTTTCCCATAAGTTTTAACCTCGTCGCGAGGCGATCTTTAGCGAAAAACAGAGAAACCCCCACGGAGGATGGAGTACTACTCCTGGTCTCGAACTGGCTAAGACGGTTCTGATGCCGCGATAAAAATAAGCCAGCCATTTTTGGAATCTGACTCACCTGTTACAGCACGAGTGATACGGGGAATCTGGACTTTTTCTCCCTCTACAGAGGGCTGGGCGATAGAGGTCGCGAGCTTGAACTGTGAGTTTCTCCCCAGGGTCACCGATATAATATTTACGCCCAAAACGGTGACTGAGCTAATGGAACGATGGAATTTATACTGCTCCAGTGCGAGCACTGTTGTAATATTTTTCTTGGCCCCTCCTTTATTGGCGGAACAAATTGGGGACAAGAACGTGTCGGTGGTCGCTTTCGAGGATTCACCCCAGAAATTGAACCAAAAAAATGTTGAATTAAAATTGATAATATCGAACTAACTCCTTTTATTACTTGAGGAACTATGGAATGGAACACGGGTATCCGGGTGGTCACTTTCTAGGATTAGCCACGGAAAATGCACCAAAAAATATTTAAAAAATTGTAATTATATCGTAATAGGGCCTCAGGGAATGGCAGAATGGAACGCCGACCTTCGTGTTGAATGAATATTCAGGAATAAATACAACACACTTCAAATAAAACACCAACAGAAAAATTTTTGTATTATGTATATGTGTATATATTGGATAAGTTATATCTTTTTTATTTGTTACGGACGGAATGCTGGAATGAAATCCGCAGTAGATAGTTTTTTCAAAAAAAGGAATGAGACTTGATGCGATAAGATTCGAAGAGGAGCAATTGAGAATTTTGTAATATGTATTTATTTTGGAGACTTGCACTTTGCCGAATTTTCATTCTTTTCGAGAAACCTTTGGAAAGGTTTTATGTATATATAAAAATGTCGTTTTTTATCTTTTTTCCTTTTGCCTTTTTTTTTTTTCTTTTTATTTTTCTTTTGTTCAATTGCACTTTTTTTTGTTTTAAAAATCACCCAACACACTACACACACAGACACACAGAACTTGTACAAAAATTATGTATTGGAATATATTGAAATTATATACTTAGCTGAAGTTTCGAATCAATCTGGAGGCGAGCGGATTGAGGGATGTTTTTATCCGTGATTTTCCTTAAAAAATCCAATTTGAAGATCCGGCTCGAAGCGACCAAATGTTGTAGTGGGAGACCGACCAAAAAAGTATTTTTTCTTCCTACTTTGTGGTGGGCACCGAAGCGGTCGCTGCTGGGGATCGAACTCGTGTCCAAAACCGTAGAAAAGATGAGGTCGAAAAAGAACCGGCGTCGTCCTAGAAAATATGCGCGTTCGCTTTTATTCAAAGTATGTCGAAGAACCAACTTATAAGTTGCTTAATTTAACATTCTCATTATGGTGTGGTGTAGCTCCCCAAAGTTTGGAGAGAGCATCGAGAGCGTACGCTGCAGCCCGTATGCTTGCGCATACTTTTCGGCATGAACAGCCAGGATCCGCTTTTCAGATCCAGGGTGGTTATGCAGCGTGCGTTCTGTAGGCGCTCCAAGATGTAGTTGATTCTGGGCAGTGGGGTATGCGTCAGAATAGAGAGAGAGGTTGAGTTGTCGGTAGTCAACGCACATGCGCCATTTTTGCCGTTCTTTTACGTACGAGTACGATTGGGGCGCTGTGCAGGCTTCGTGAGGGTTCGATGAGACCTTCTTTGACCAATTGGGTCGACTTGCTCATCGATAATCCGCATCATGGCGGGGTTCTTTTGTGCAGTACCCTCTGTTTGATGGGGCCTACTATCCCTCATGACGATGGTGGTGTGCTCGGCTTTCGTTGGAGGTCCCGGGAGTATTGAACTTTGGAAGTTCTGTGTGTCCAGAAATTCTTGGATCTGTGGCGCTATGTCCGGCGGCCAGGATCGGAAATCAGTTCTGGATCGGGTTCGGTGGAGATCGGGGGGTGTCGGGGTCCCGTGGCTGCCTGGGTCTTCTGGGAGGATGGTTGTGTCGAACGCGCTGCGTGTTCGATCCTTACGTGGGTAGTCGCTTGGCGTGGGGCGTGACGATCGGAGTAGCGTTGGCCGAGAGTGGCGTGAAGCTCGTGGGGCTGGCGGTATATCTGGGGTACGTCTCCAGATCTACGTATGGCCAGGCGGGTCTCAGTGACGCCCTGTTTTCGCAGCAACGACTCTGTTTGGGCGACGAAGATTTCTGGACATGGAGAAGTACGGCGTGGTGCATGGCGCTAGTGGGCAATGTCAGTACGCGGAAGGTACTCCAGTGGGTTGGCGAAGATCGGGGTGGCGTCGGCCGTGGCGTACGACAGGGCTGCGGTCGGTGTTTCGGGGGTCGGGATAGATTCCAGTTCCGAGTGGAGAGGTTCCGTGGATGTTAGTTGATGGTTGGACCCAACCAGCGGGGATTGGCCTGGCTTCCCTCGTGGTTTGGTGGTTGCACCGTTGCTGCTGTCGTTGTTCGGGGCTGGTTGTCGTCTCTGAGGGGTGTCCGTGGGTTCACCTTCCCGTTGAGGGTAGGGTGCATGGTGCGCGGTGGCTGAACTTGGACCCGGCTTCCTGCGCTCGAGCGGGTTCCAGTTCGTTGGGGTTTGTCTCGTGTGTGAGATCCTTGTGGTGGGTTCGGGGTGCATGTGCCCCGTAGTTTGCTTTGATCCTGGGCTTCCTGTGTCGAGCGCCTGGTTCAAGTGTGTGGATTCTTTGTCTCGTGTGAGATCGTGGTGTGTGTTTGATGTGTGTTCCCTGCGTTTGGCTTAGACGCGCGGGTGCTCCGTAGTGGCCGTGGGATTGCTTTTCCCGTTTGCTTGGTTGCAGTTTACCGGTGCTTGTTTCGGGATTTGTGTTTCTTCCGTTGTGGCCGGTGCTTTTGCTTTCGCTTTGCTGGTTTCCCAGTGTCGTATTCTTTCGTTGCATTATTGCGCCGTCTTTGGGGTAGGTCGGGGAAATGTGTTCGCTGGGGTTGGTTTCTGGGGTCGTTTCTTCGGGTCGTATTATTTGTGGTAGGTCGGGGACGTGTATTTGCGGCGGTAGACCTAGATTTCTTTTTGTTGCTGAGGTTGGTGACTTGTACGTGGCTGGATCGAACTGACGGCGGCGTTGGCGTGAGGTGGCGATCTTGTAGCTTTAGCAGCGTGAGCCATGGTGCCGCATTTGGAGCAGCGATGATGGACGTTGGAAACAGTCCATGCCGCTATGACAACTTATGCGCCGAGCGGTTTGGTGGGACCAGGAGCAGGATTTGAACCATTCAAATTGATCCACTTGATGCCTTTTAGTAGAACTTGTCAGGTCTTCTGACTGAGCCGTGACAGCCAGGCGTCCATGCGTCGCATGCATCTTGCAGGTTCCAGTTGCTTCGTTTAAAGAATCCAAGAGGTGTTCGCTGACGAAAATTGCCCCCGGTGTCGATGGTGGCCCTCGGTCGAGTAAATGCAGCCCATTGTCACTATCGCCAATGCCGGCCGTCGTTCACGTGTAGTGGCCTGCATTTCGAGGGTCTGGGGCTACGTCGTTCTCGGCTTATCCCGTGCTACTTGAGACGCGTGTCGCTTCCCGAGTCCTGGCTCAGCGGCAGCATATCGACGGTTCGAGTGCCCAGGATTCCACATTACCAGCAGAATAGATCGGCCACCGTCCAGTCAAAAAATAGTTCCCGCTTGACCACATCGGCGACAGGCCGCGCGTGGGTTGGCGGCTGGAAAGTGCGATCATTCGATGGCGACCCGTTTAGCTTAATTGTGCAGGTTTGAAGCGAAAACCATCCACTGCTGTTTCGGTCTGCGCGCCGCCGGCCTTGTGTCCGGTGGAATGTGCATGGGTGCGGGGGTCGTTGTGCGTTTCCTCCTCGTTTGTCGACGTACTCGGCCGCCAATCACTGCTGTAATCGTCCCCACACGTCACGTCGGCAGCCATAGTTGCAGCGTGAACACGTTGTCGTAGATCCTATGATCCCCCTTAAACCCGCCGTACTCGGCGATCCATGAGTAGCATATATCTCGATGGCATAGATCTTGCTGATTGCCCACCGCTTGTTTGAGGCCTCGGATCTGTTGGGCCAATTTTTTCGAAATCGCCCCGCATTACCAAAATACTTCAGGAAACTCTCCTGGGATGGGAACTGCCCCGAGGCTGGTACGAGTCCAAAACGTGTCGTTGATGAGCTTAACCAGACCCCAACATCTGGTTTATATGCGAAACCATCAGATTCCTGCGCGAAAGACAGGTTTCAAGAAAACGATGTCGGGTCCCAGCCTCCGTTGAACTGATGGAGCAGCCTAACGGAAATCTATATTGCTGTTTTGCGATCTGATTAAAGTCTGGCCCGAAATATGGGTGCGTCAATTATGGTATGGTTACGCTTTATGCGAATTTCTGCTACCACAGCTGCAGCGTCTATGCTGATCGGCGGCCGTGACCACTGGTATCGGGCGTGGCACTCTGGGGCAGCAGCAGCCCGGAGCTTTTGTTTTGGGGTCCCATTCAGTGGGGCATGGGCAATCGGTCCGCCTGGACCCAGCGTCCTGATGGTACTATCGTATTGCCCCTCGGTGTATTTTTATCCCAGCTACCCGGCGGGTATTGGTCCGCCGACATGGCAATATGATTAATAAAATTGTCCTTCCGGTGTCAAACTCGGCTCCCGCGAAACATACCTTTTTTGCAATAGCTATTAAAAACCGAATAGCTGACGCCCTATAATGCGATTTGCTCGTTGGTGAGGAAAACAATGCTCGCGTCGAACGCGTAGGCTACTTTTATACCCGCTGAGTTTTTTGTTGTGGGCACTTTTCTAAATGTTTTCTCGGTTTACATTTAGTCCACGTATCCCCATCTGTCATCGGTTTTCTTTAAGTTTCCTTAAAGTTGCCAGAAAGCTTTTGAGCGTGAGTGTGTGTTTGAGAGAGTCCCTGCCTTTGGGACAAACAACCCCAATAAATGACTATCTCAGACTGAGGTAAGCTCAATTGCGTCCAAATTCATTTGATCATTGTGGCTTGTGGTATCCGATCTGGAAACTTTAAGGCAGGGGAATCCGAGACCGATCATTGGATACGGGCGTTTTGGTTTTTTCTATCTTCAAAATTTGGATAATGCCACTTGGCGATGAAAGGAAACCGCTGAAACCTGAGTTTTGTTCAGTGCGGTAATATGGTTTGTTTGACACCTGATTTGTATGTTCCGCGCTAGGCGAAGAAATCCAGGCTACGTTGAGTTTGTTTTGATGTTAACGACTTGATTTATTTGTGTTCTTGGTATTGGATGGTTCTGGTGTTTTTAAGTGTATTTTGCCTTGGCGTGGCTATATTAATAGCCGCGGCGATGTACAGCCGTTACTGTTGACTGCCGTTTGGTGATTTGATGGACTGCAGTGTGATTCGATGGACCGCTGTTACTGTTTTCAAAATTGATGGACGCCCTGATGGAAGTCTGTGGGGGCCTATTTAAGGCCGGGTGAAATTTTGCAAGTTTTTCTTTAGTTGGTGAGATATAACCACGCGTGGAAAAAACACGGCTGCTCTATCCCGGGGTGCCTTCGAGAAATGGGCTGAGTCTTGGCAGTGGACGGACGGAGACGGTCGTACAGAGGAATGATCGACTCGGCTATTGTGTGATCACCGGGATATGGCGGAGTCGGAAATGACGTGTGTCGATGTTGCAGAAATCCATCTTACCACACTGTAAAATGTATAGTGTCAGGTGTATTGTGTTTTTGGTGTAAATATAAATATTTAAAACAAAGAAAATAGTATGTATGTATATAAATAAATATATGAATGTAATAACAATAAAGGGTTCGTTACAATTCTATTAAAAATACAGATTAATGTAAATGTAAAACGTAAAAAAGGTAGTAAAAAGTGAAGAATTTATAAATAAAAAGAAATTGATAGTGTAGTCTGAAAGAACTGCTACCAGACTCAAAAATAACCAAAAAAAAGAGTCACAATAAATAACAAACTTGACATCGTCCGTATCTATTATCGTGGGAATATGTATGTATTGGGAAGATCGTTAATGAATAAATTAAATACATATTCTTATTCATATACCTTGAGGTACCCTGCAACCGAAACAGGCCTAGAGAGAGACGAAGAAAACGGACACGCTTGAGAACGATTGTAAAGGTAGGCTCAGTCTGTCCAAAAATTTTCCTACAATGGAATTTTTAGATCGGAGACAAAAGCTAGGGCAAGGAGATTATGCCGTTAGACCGAAAGTGGAGCCTTACTAAAGTCAGTATTAACGTGTAGGTTGAGATTGGTTTATCGCACCAGGCGATGCAAGGAAAACGCTGAGACACCCGGAAGTTTGATTAAATAGAATAGCGTTTGTTTTGGGTCACGTGATTTGATTCCAGAATATTGAACAAGAAAAAGTGATGACACTAAAAAGTTGAGTTTTTTTTTTGGGTTTTGAATGGCACATTATTGTATTTATTTAATACGTCTTTGTTAGACCCTTTTGTTCTGAATTGTTGAAAGTTTCTTTCCAGACGGACTGCCGTCCCCGAGTTTAGATAGGTTAAAGAGTTTTACCGGGTTTGGTAGAATCTGCCGATGGACTGAACAGCATTGAACCTATCGGGGCCCGGCTAAAAGGAAAGTTTTGCACGATTTTAAGTTGATTATCCGGCAATTATAGTTTATGAAGGGGGGATTGATACAATTAGAACTATTTAAGAGGAAGGGATATGATTGCTTTGTAACGAACCGAGAAATTCATATAGATATTAGATAGCTTAAGTTACTTTGTCATACATATCGGATACACCGGGAAAATGAACACAGTGTAGTTTACTCTGTAAATTTCCAACGCGCCGATCGATTCATGCAGAATCGACACACGCGCCACGTGTGACTTGGAAATTTACAGAGTCAGGTGTAGGTGTTTGGTGCAACCGGAGTATAGATTATATATGACAAATCTAGACTTAGTGCATGAATATGAATATGCACGCGAATGTAAAACTCGACACCCACCCAGCACCCAGATTCCAGGACTTTTCTCGAGATTGGGCTTTACAAAAATAAATAAAACACACAGGAGGGCAGTCCATACCTGCCTAAAATCGGCGGTCCATCGCCCATTTCTCTATCACAACCATCGCCTATACAGTAAACCAAAACGGTTCACGTCCAAAGCTTCCATACTAAGTACGTCACCATCACGAGAACACTATACACGGTGAAACCACACACGGATACATACAAAAGATACAGAACACAAATAAAACCAGTTGTTTTATCAAAACCAAAACTCTACCATGATCCCTGGGCAATAACCGTCCGGTGAACCCATAAACAAATCAGGGTGACACACTCCATTATCATATATTATCGGCATGGTCCCCGTATTCACACGTCAGCAATATATATTTTCATCGCCAATTTTTTATGCCCAAGACAAAAAGAAAGGGTACAAAACCACGCCCTGGCTCCACTTTCGTTGTAATTAAATGTACCCTAAAGTTCCCCGCAAACAAAACGAAACCAACATAAAACGGCTGGCGCCAGACTGAAATTACCTCATGTCTGTCGCTGAGGCACCATTGCAAGCACCTGCGAGCAAGGCTTAGACGAGACAAGAGGCCGATTTCAAAGCCAACGGTCTTATAACATATAAGGAAACTTAAAGAGAAAACCTTAACTACAGGGGGTACGTGGCTTTAAGACCCACGGCCACCGAGAAAGAATAGTAGGGGAAGCTTTAACCACAGAACAATTTGATACTTTAACCAAATTTCCACCCACCCAATCCAATCGCGAGTGCCAAAAAATATATTGCAGGAATCTGAAAATGGAAAAAACGGAAAAAAACCAAACCAACGCCGAAAACTCAGTCCAATCCCCATGAGCCTTGCTAAGACCTCGCAAGCCCTGACGGGTTACACCAGCGAGCCAGTCGCCAAACCAGGCGCTTTCACGCATTGGCTTCACCGCCAAGGCCGCGTAGATGAGCTGGAGGCCTTCGCAAGTTTTGTTTTGTTTTTTGTTTTCCTGGTTGAAGAGTTACGCTCGAACTTTGCCGCTGATCGCCGGACCACTCCCGCCGGGTGCCTGGCGCTCTCTACGGCAGAACTCGAGAGACAATACGCAAAACCAGCAGGACGCTCCAAGTCCCATGCCCACTACCCCAGGACCATTGTACCGGAAGATGCCCCCTGGGTTACTAAGATAGTCCCCGGAACCCCATAAATAAAAAACCACTCAACGATGGTCACAACCGCCGATCTTCCAAGGCCACCCACTATGGGGACCTCCCGTGGCCCAACAGGTACCGTCATACCGTCGACTCACGCACCCTTTGATCGAGCCCGACTAATATCCATTTTGGTCGCACGCACAGCGGAACGACGACTCGGATGGGGCATCCAGGTCAACGGAGAAGATTACCACCATCGTTTCAACTGGTGAGGAACGCGCACGCGCCTACAGTTTTACCAACGATACAGGGAGCGAGTCCGAACATGCTGTAAATACCGAGAGAACGTGGCACGGTTCACAACTTTGGGGTAGAATGTTGTCCATAGTGTCGCGCCGTTAATTGTTCAAAAATTTTCTGCCCAGAATTTCAAAAATATATAGAGCTGAGGTTTAAATCTGTACGAATCTAGAACCATTCAAAGACTATTCCCATGGTTAAGATACGGCTACTCATGCACCATGGTCGAAAGTCCATCGACCTAGTTAAGGAACTGATGATAAAAACGACGAAAACGCCCCGCGGAGACTCCAACCAAACGCGACTCACGAGATACCCGAAAGTCTGTCACAGCTAACCCGATTTAGTGCAGAGTTCGAAATGTTTTACGAGAGGGAAACACGCAACGCTACATCTGTCACCCACATCTACATCTCACAACAACAACACGGCAAGACAACGCACGAGGCAGAGAAGTGAGTCCCAAATGTACCCCCCTTTCGAAGACCCCATAAATGAGCTTACAATACCGCGCAGACAGTCATCGAATCAAAATTCAACGAACCACGAGGCGCCAATCGAATGATCCGATCCCCATGAACCCAATTCGCGCAGCCTGTCGCCGATATGGTCATTTCACATACCTACGACACCAAACGTTTTTGTTATATTCTGCTGGGAATGTGGACGCCGCGGCATGAACGTCGACTGCTTGCCGCGGAAAGCCACGCCTGGGGCGATACGCGTCCTGAAACCCGGGATCAGGAGAACGACGCCACACAGACCCGCGACTAAGAACCCACTACACGCTCGACGCACGAATAGTAGCGATAGTGACAATAGGGCGACAAAACAACGGAGGCCACCACGACAGACGGGCATCCCGACAGGGCTATAGCGACAACGATATTGATGCTAAACAACAATAACCTTATAGTATGCATAGTATTATACCCCTTTGACGGCTCATCAGAGAATTATTCAAGCTCTACTGGCGCACATTACCTGGATCAACGAAATACAAATCCCAATTACTTCGGAGTACGGGTACCAAACATGTCGTGGAGCAAGGTACTTATAGTCGAAGGACAAACTATGTGCCAAAACGACGATTAACAATATTTAGTACCACGCTCCAAAATCTGTCAAGATTGCCACCGAATAACCTATGGAATATCAGTTTTAATCCAAAAAATTAACCGAATTCCAAAATCTGCATATTTATTGCCTTTAAGGCGGAACAGAGCCCGCTGGGTAAGCAAAGAATACGGCCCCCAATATCACAACGAAGAATACGACACCGAAAACTCGGACAAAGGAACACATTTCCCCGACCAACCCCAAAGAATGGAGGTGAATAATGCAAAAGAAGAATACGATCTTGGAAACCAACCACAACGAAGGCGATGTTGTGGCCCACATGCGGAAAACACGATCCGAAGCAGAAGTATCCGGCTAAAACTGGACCAATGTTTAACGGAAAACGTCCCACGAGTTTCCACACAGTACGGATCACCAAAGTGTCCTAAGCCAAACCCAGGGAACACACATCCCAAACACACCACGAGGATCTCAAAAGTCGTCAAGATATAATTCCAGGCGCCGCCACGATTGAATGTGTGTACAACAAACTATGCAGGGTCGCGTGCGAAGGGACCGTTTCGATTCACACACGAAGAAAACCCTCCCATTATAACTGGAACCCGCTCAAGGAAGCCCAGGTCCGTCAGCCAACACCGCGAGCGTGAGCGTACCCTCAACTGTAAGGAACCCACGGACGCCCCTTCAGAGACGACAACGCCGCCCCGAACAACTTTGCGTACGGCAGCAACAGCGAGGGCAACAACTTAACCACGCTGGAAACGTTACAGCAGGGTGTGGCTGGAATGCAATCATCGGAGCGGTGGAACCTGCCAGCGCCGGAACCTAAATTCTGAACAGAAACACCGACCCAGGTTTCGTACCCAAAGGCCGACGCCACACCGAATTTCGAAAGACCCACTGGAGTATATACCGGTTGAGATGCGCCCACTCAGCGCCATTCTGAAAACGCCATGTCAGCACCACGTCCGGAAATTTTTGTCGCCCAAACAAGTCGTTGCTGCGAAACAGAATTCACTGTATTCAGAGACCATACGTTGAAAGATGAAACATTACGTTTAACTATAAAGCCAGCCCCACGAAACTACGCCACCTCGGAGAATTCATTAATATTTAATTTTAAAGAAGATAAAATCCCCGACTGAACACCCCAGCGAGTTCGACACAAGTCGGATCCTCGAAAAGACCCAGGCCAGCGACAGGAGTTGGACATAGAAGAAGCCGAACCCGATAGACCATTTGATCCCTGGCCGCCGGATAATGAACCAGTGATGACAGTGAATTTCTGATCAGAAACGAGGGCAGCGTTCAATAGAAACTGATGGAACATAACGGTGTCAGGTCGGGTGGAACGCTCATTGAAGTCCATCAAACAGAGGTACTACCCAAAGAACCCCAGCCATGATTGCCGATTATCGATGAGTCGGTATGAGAAATTGATTGATGAAGGACTCATCGAACCTTGCGAAGCCCGCACGAATCCCAATGTGTGTAGGTGAAAAGAAGGCATATGCATGTGGTTGACGAGAAACTGCTGGTTCTATTGTCGACGCATTTTCCGCCCAGAATTCAACAAAAGTTTGAGGCCAAGAAATTGAGATTCCAAGGTCGATCTAAAAAACGGATACTGGCAAATACCCATGGCCAACGGAAACCAGTACCACCGCCTGTCACGGTCCCGTAGAGGTCTCTATCCATGGAAAGTACGATGCCCTTCGATTAAGAAACATGACCAGCAGCATTCCAACGGGCACGTTGATACTGTGATCGGTAGCCGACATGGAACCCTACGCATTCGCATATTGGTTTGGACGACATTGTCACCGTCGCCGAGACTTCAAGGACCACCTACCGACAACCTGGCAATAGTCCTTTCTCGCCTTCGAAAAGCGAACCCAAAGAAAACGAAAAAGTGCAGTTTTTCCAAAAATGGATAAAATATCTTGGTCACGTCATCAGAGCAAAGGTATCCAATGATTGAAAGATTTGATTTTAAAGAACACAATTGTTAGCCACGAACCTAAAAGAACTACGTTATCAGTTATCGAATGGCATCCTGGTACCGAAGATTCGTATTTAAAATTGCTACATTAGTCCAAAGAATGGGAGCTTACCAAAGAAAGACCGACAAGCAGTGACATGGACCGCAGATTTACAAGCGGCCACATCAGCAAAGAACTAATTTGGACCGTTCCTGTACTTGCTTTTGCCCCGATTTCAACCCAAGTTTTCACTTTGGTCCGATGCAAGCAACCCCGGCATAGGCGCCGTACTCACGCAAGAGATCGAAGTCCCTGAACGCGTCATCGCCTATGTCAGCCGACGCTTGAACCAGGCCGAAGGAAACCGCCCAGTCAAGCAAGGGAATGCCCGCCGTCATTTGGCAATTAAAACTACGAGCCTAGCGGTAATTACAGTCCCGATACCGGCCCGGACGTTATTGCGTCTCGCGCTGAGCGCCAAATACCTGAGAAAGCCCCTACGGAGGAATAGCGAGATGGGCTTCCAACTGGGAACAGTACAGAGATGACGTCCACTATATACCACTGGGAATATACCGAGCGTGGTCTATATGCCCCCCATCCCGACAACCCTTGAGACGCTATTGCAGGCGTGACGCAACATCTGTGCCCCTTATTTTTATGACGGTGATTCAGCAAAACCAAATTAAGAATTTATGGTAAATACCCCGACTTGTTTAAAATGGAGAAGGAATTTTTTCCGTTCCACGGGTATGAAAAAGTTTATATTCTGAGGAAGCAAACGTACAGAGCGGATCAACAGAAATCCCTGACCGGCCATCTGTTCAATGTAAGTCCGTCCGAAAGCACGTCCGTCCGATCCCGCGGAATGCCGCCCATTCAGGGAAGTGATAACGAAGGAAGGACCAAATTTTGTTTCCAGACTGAAGTGATAACCAAACCGTACATTCAAAGATATTCGTAACATAGCACAAGCCCATTTGTCCCCCATTACCGAAGAATAAAAATTACACAGGAAATTTGAAATAAAAGAAAACATATGGTGCAGAATCTGATAGCGAATCGAAGAAACATATTTAAATTTCAAGGGCCCGAATCGAATGGATCGATTATCCTAGAATGATTGACGAAAAACCAAGTAATGAACCGTTAAGTTGGTGGAAATACTGATAGCACACAGGTCACTTCGGTTGCATACCGATTCGTAAGACCAATTAAATTCTCCAATCTAGTTGTCGCTTTTATTTTTCGGTGATCCAAGAAACACACACCATACACCACCCAGATTACAGTCCACGCGGGGGACTCTCGAGATCGGGCTTAAAAGCCCCGAGGGTTTTGGCACAACCAAAGTCCATCGCCTATGGCAAAAACCGGCAGTCCATCGCCTATCATAAACCAAAAACGGCAGTCCATCGCCTATCATAAACCAAAACGGGGCAGTCCATCCGCCGCGGACTATCGTCGCACCACGCCCATGAGAACACGGTATACAAGAAACCACCACACGACACAAGAACCCTGAAAAAGAATACAGAACACGGATAAAACCATTTAAATAACACCAAAAAAAAACTCACGAAGTGTCATCCTTTTCTGCCGAGCGCGAACACAACAAATCAGGTGACCGAGCGCATGTCGCATACAACAAAAGCACGGTGTCGCTGTTTTCCACACATCGCCAAGTGCGATCGTTACTTAAGCACCTACACGGTAACAAGATGTCGCACGCCCGCCCACTGTTCGGTCTCAAGGCTGCCCCTACCCTTTAAAGTTCCAGCAATAATAAAAAGTTTTTGTAAAAATCCTGGACAGACTAGCTTACCCTCAGTCTGAAATAGGTAAAATTACAAGTGGCGCCCGAGCAGGGACTTACGGAAACTTTTTAAGGAGATTTCAAAGCCAACTTTCTGGCAACTTTAAGGAAACTTAAAGAGAAAACCTTAACACGGGGCTAGTGGCGTCTGGTCCCACGGCCACCGAGAAAAGAAAAACGAGTAGAGCTAACCACAGAACACAAGTCCGGTACAAAACCAAATTCGCGCACCCACCCGAATCCAGTCGCGAGTGCCACCGGGAAAATATACGCAGTGACCAATCTGCAAAAAAGTGAAAAGTACGACCCAAAACAACGCCGAAGAAAACCAGTCCAATCACCATGGAAGCCTACGAAGACGACGCGAGCCCCGCTTGATTTCACACCAGCGAGCCAGTCGCCAAACCAGGCGTCAGCATCGGCCCACGATCTACAAGCGCCGCCGAGATGAGCTGAGGCCTTCGCCAAGAATTCGAATTTGACACCGAAGCGAACTGTTGAAGAGTTGCGCAAGAACCATTATAATACTAGTCGCCGGACCACCCCGGCCGGGTGCCTTCTGGACGACGCTGGTTTGGCAGAACTCGGAGAGACAATACGCCAAACCAGCAGGACTGAAATCCAAGTCCCCGGCTGCCCACTACCCAGGACCATCAGGCAGTCGGGAAGATGGGACCCCAAAGCCACCTTTGCATGTCCCCGCAGCCCCAGAGCCCACGCCCCGAACCACCAATGGTCACAGAAGCCGATCTTCCAAGGCCGCCCACTATGGAAACCCTCCCGTGCGCACACACAGAGAATTATACCGTCGATTGACGCACCCAGCAATCGGGACCGACTATAACCACGTCGCACGCACAGCAGAACGCATCCGCGGATGGGGCATCCAGTTCAACGGAGAAGATGACCCACCATCGTTTCTGAACTACTCGAGGAACGCGCACGCGCCTACGGAGTGGACACCAACCAACTGCCTCGGAGCATGGCCGAACTACTCACCGACCGAGCCAGTCGCTGGCACCGTACCAGTGCCAACTACAGGGTAGTTCCTGGCATATTTCCGCCAGGAATTTCTTCGACGTATTTTCTGCCGCCAAGGTATTTCGAACAATTGAGGACCAGATCCGAGGCCGCAAGCAAGCGGTGGGAGAACCATTCAAAGACTATCTCATCGAGATACGGCTACTCATGCACCATGCCGAGTACGACCTAGTTAAGGAACTCTATAGGATATACGACAACGCCCCTGCCAGGACTCCAACTATACGTGCGACGAGACGAACTGAAAGTTTGTCGCCCCGATTAGCGGCAGAGTACGAGCTTATTCACGAGAGGAAACACGCAACGACTCCCGCACCCATGCGAATCCCATCACGAGACACCAGGCCGGCAAGACAACCAGACCGCAGAGAAGGTGAGTCCCACCGTACCCCTTCGGAGACCCCAGTAGCACACACCGCGCAGACAGTCATCGAATCAAACCAATGCACGAACCACGACGTCGCCCATCGAATGATCACCACCCCCATTGCCAACCCACGCAGCCTGTCGCCGATGTGGTCAAGCTGACACGCCGCCTACGACTGCACCAACGCTTCGATCCTATTCTGCTGGGAATGTGGAAAACGCGGCACTCGAACCGTCGACTGCCGCCGCCGAACCACGTCGGGAAACGACACGCGTCCTCAACTGACCCGGATCAGCCGAGAACGACGCCTCCACAGACCCGCGACTAAGCAACCCACCGCACGTGAACGACGGCCGAATAGTGGCGATAGTGACAATAGGAGGACAAAACAACGGAGGCCACCATCGACACCGGGGCATCCCGAAGTTTCATCAGCGACAACCCGGCCCGACAACTAAACAACAACCCAACCTGCAAGATGCATGCGTCCGCATACGCCCATTGACGGCTCAGTCAGAGAGATCACACAAGTTCTACTAGCGCACATCAAGCTGGATCAACGAGAGGCCCAAATCCCACCTCCTGGTCCTACCAAACATGCTGAGCAAGTTATAGTCGGCATGGACTTCCTATGTGCCATCGAAACGACGATCCAATGCGGCACCACGCTGCTAAAGCTACAAGATCGCCACCTCACGCCAACGCCACCGTCAGTTCAATCCAACCACGTACAAGTCACCGAACCCAGCACCAAGAAATCTAGGTCAACAGCGAACACACTTCCCGACCTACCACAAAGAATACGGCCCCCAATATGCAACGAAGAATACGACACCGAAACCAACCACAGCGAACACACGTCCCCGAACCGAAGACGGGCACCCAATAATGCAACGAAGAATACGACACCGAAACCAACCACAACGAAAGCGAAGAACCGGCCCACAACGAAAACACGAATCCGAAGCAAGCAAATCGGTAAACCAAAACCAAGCAAAAGGAAAACGAATCCCACGGCCACTACGGAGCACCCGCGTCCTAAGCCAAACACAGGAACACACATCCCAAACACACCACGAGGATCCTACACATGAGACAAGAATCAACACACTTGAACCAGGCGCTCGACACAGGAAGCCCAGGATCAAAACAAACTACGGGGCACACGCACCCCGAACCCACCACAAGGATCTCACACGGAGACAAACCCCAACGAACTGGAACCCGCTCGACACAGGAAGCCCAGGTCCAAGTTCAGCCACCGCGCACCCATGCACCCTACCCTCAACGGAGAAGGTGAACCCACGGACACCCTCAGAGACGACAACCAGCCCCGAACAACGAAAACGGCAGCAACAGTGCAACAACCAAACCACGAGGGAAACAGCCACGCAAATCCCTTTGCTGGTTGGTCCAACCATCGAACTAATATCCACGGAACCTCTCCACTCGGAACCGGAATCCAGCCCGATGACCCCCGAAACACCGACCGCAGCCCTGTCAAAATTCCACGGCCGACGCCACAATCGATTTTCGCCAACCCACTGGAGTACCTTCCGCGTACCGACGTGCCCACTAGCGCCATGCGTACCACGCCATGCCTAGCACCACGTCCGAAATCTTCGTCGCCCAAACAAGTCGTTGCTGCGAAAAACAGAATCGTCACTGAGACCCGCCTGGCATACGTAGATCTGGGAGACATTACCCCCAGATATACCGCCAGACCCACGAAGCTACGCCACTCGGGCAAC
Organism: Drosophila bifasciata; assembly: GCA_009664405.1. Lineage (NCBI taxonomy): Eukaryota > Metazoa > Arthropoda > Insecta > Diptera > Drosophilidae > Drosophila > Drosophila bifasciata. Next base: position 5,007,687 of record CM019043.1, on the reverse strand, counting down.
GCTACCCGATCGTCGCCCACATAAACGACCACCACGTAGGATCGAACACCCCAGCGCGTTCGACACAACCATCCTCCCAGAAGACCCCGCCAGCCAGGACCCTGACACCCCTGATCTCACCGAACCCGACCCAGAATTGATCTCCGATCCCTGGCCGCCAGACATAGCGCCACAGATCCAAGAATTTCTGGACACAGAACTTCCAAAGTTCAATAATCTCCACGGGACCTCCAAATATAGCCGAGCACACCATCGTCAAGAAGGGGATAATCGACCATCAAACAGAGGTACTACCCAAAGAACCCCGCCATGATGCGGATTATCGATGAGCAAGTCGACCAATTGATCCAAGAAGGTCTCATCGAACCCCTCACGAAGCCTGCACAGCGCCCCATCGTACTCGTACGTAAAAAGAACGGAAAATGGCGCATGTGCGTGGACTACCGACAACTCAACACTCACTATTCCCGACGCATACCCACTGCCCAGAAATCAACTACATCTTGGAGCGCCTACAGAACGCACGCTTCATAACCACCCTCGATCTGAAAAACGGATACTGGCAAATACCCATGGCAAACGGAAGTCGAGAAGCCACCGCCTTCTACGGTCCCCGGCAGAGGTCTCTAGACAATGGAAAGTGATGCCCTTCTTCGGATTACATTCCCGCACCAGCAACATTCCAACGGGCCCTTGATACCGTGATCGGTGCCGACATGGAACCCTACGCATTCGCATATTTAGACGACATTGTCGTCGTCGGACGAGACTTCAAGGACCACCTACACAACCTGGCAATAGTCCTCTCGCCTTCGAAAAGCGAACCTGCGGATAAACGCGGAAAAGTGCACATTTTTCCAAAACCGGATCAAATATCTTGGTCACGTCATCAGCGAAGAAGGTATCCACACAGACACAAGATTACCGCCGTCAAAGAACTCAAGCCACCCACGAACCTAAAAAAGAACTACGTCAGTGCATCGGAATGGCATCCTGGTACCGAAGATTCGTGCCAAACTTTGCTACAGTAGTCCAACCAATGTCCCAGCTACTCAAGAAAGGACAAACATGGGCGTGGACCGCAGATCAACAAGCGGCCTTCGACCAACTAAAGAACTACTCGACCGCTCCGCAGCGCGCTTGCCCCGATTTCAACGTCAGAGTTCTCACTACAAACCGATGCGGTAACCTCGGCATAGGCGCCCGTACTCGCAAGAGATCAGCGAAGGGGAAAGAGACGCGTCATCGCCTATGACCAGCCGCCATGAACCAGGCCGAAGGAAACTTCTCCGCCACAGACAGGAATGCCTCGCCGTCATTTTGGGCAATCCGAAACTACGATGCTATCTAGAGGATACCGGTTCGACGTTATAACAGACCATCTCGCGCTGAAATGGCTAAATACTCTGGAAAGCCCCTACAGCGGAAGAATAGCGAGATGGGCGCTCGAACTCCAAACTTGGGTATCAGTCGACGTCCACTATAGAGCAGGGGAACAAAACGTGGTTCATGCCCTGTCCCGACAACCCTAAAGACGCCAAAAGAATCAAAAAGACGCAAATCTTGCCCCTGGCTCCCGAAGGATTCAGCAAACCAAAGAAGAACCCGACGAACCCCCGCTACCCGAAAATGGAGAACTATACATTCATCTTCACCACGGAGCCGACGTTCACGACCATGGCTTTGAAGACAAACGCCAGAAGCGACACAAAAACCCCCTCTGTAAATTCAGAACCACCACGCCGATACGAAAACATGTCGGGATCGGATCCCGCAGCTGCATGGTCTCCCAAGCCCCGAGCAACGCAACCCCACACAGTCATTTTCTCGGTGCACCTATGCGCCGAAGAGTAGGGCCGTGATAAAACGAAATCTAGACACATTCATATAGAAATTCACACTGATAGCCCCAAAAGGCTACCACCACTCGAGGTCATTACATTCATATCGGTATTCATATTCAAACTAACACCCGCAAAACACCTGACTTGCGGACTCAGCCCTCAGATCGATTCATGCAGTCGACACACGAGGCAATCCTCCCCGGTGGCCTATCATACACCCACATAGCGTCCATCGCCTTTCTACACTGTAACGGCGGAAAAGCCTGCCAAATCTACACGGCGGTCCATGGGGGCAGTCCATCGCCTATCCTACAAAGTAACGGCAGTCCATCGCCTATCCTCAACCAAAAACGGCAGTCCATCGCCTATCCTAAAACACGGCAGTCCATCGCCTATCCTAAAACACGGCAGTCCATCGCCTATCCAAAAACACGGCAGTCCATCGCCTATTCTGCACAGTAACGGCAGTCCATCGCCTATTCAAATCGTATCGGCTCCGCGAGAACACTATACACGAAACCACTACGCGACACAAACCCCGAGAGAACAATACAGAACACAAATAAAAGCCAGTTAAATAACATCAAAACCAAAACTCACGAAGTGTCATATTTCTTCGCCGAGCGCAGACACACAAAAAAATCAGGTGACACAACAAGCCATATTACCGCATACACCAAAAATTCAGGTGTCCGGCGTTTTCCTTTCATCGCCAAGTGCGATCACCCAAAGCACCTACACGGTAACAAGACTCCGCACTTCACTCCACTTTCGGTCTCACATTAGAGCCCCTACCCTAAAGTTCCAGCAATACCTAAAATTTCTTGTAGAACCCCCGACAGACTGAGCTTACCTCAGTCAGGAAATAGGTATCATTACAGCTTGACAGATTTATCAGCAAGTATAGAGGAATGATTATTAGGAGAATGAATAGAGTAGCAAAGTTGAAAAAGCGAAGCAAAACAGATTTTACGATATCACCGATGTTATCACGGCCTTTCCATTAAGGAAAATGAAGATGGAAATTTGGGAAGAGTTGCGCTTCGAGTTCACAAACCCTAAAAAGAATTGCTTTAGGATCTCGTTTGAAGTTGCTTACATTTAGACAG
>CM019043.1:4974630-5004434 GCA_009664405.1 Drosophila bifasciata | reverse complement strand
GAGTTAGCTCCCAAAAGGCTTTCCGCTAGTTATTTATATAAATCGAACTCCTATAGACCTCGCCGTGTTCACACGGCTAAGGGGAGTCGCCGGCATCGTGAGCACCCTCAGTTGCCACACCCGAGCAAAGTATTTAGAAGCCAGACGGGAAATTCCGCCTATCGCGTGGGAAAGCGATCAACGCCACCCACCTGCACCCCAGTCTCCAGATCCCAGGTCAAGTAAGCCGCAGCGCGCCACCGACTTAAGACTGGGGTAGGAGCAACTTTAACAGGCCAGCCTGTTCAATGACCGCGTCTAGGAGCACCCTGAGCGGTCTCCTTCGCGCGCGTGCGCGCCGATTGCGCGCCTAGAAGCTGAGCAACCCTTAAGCTGTACCTCAAGATGCCATAGAGCCACCTGCGGCATTGCAGAATCTCCAGTACGTCGTAAGAGGCGGGCCTATTAACCTCACCCATTCAGCGATTCTCAGAGAGATGCTCCCCATCGCTTAGAACAGAAAAGTCTAGATAGCAGCGATTTACATGCCGAAGGGCGAGGACCAACAAAATCTAAATGAGTATCGAAAATTCATAGGTTATCTGGGGCAGAGAAGATGTTGTACTAATTAGAAATCTCCGAAAAATTCTTATATGGAAAACCATAGATTTTTTAAAACCTAAACTTGATTAATTTGAAGTATTCCTAATTTTCCTAGTAAAATATATAATTCGTAGATTTTTTGTTTAAGATAAAAAAAATCATTCAATATGAAATGTTCTATTTTTATTATTAAACTAGCAAACCCGGCGAACTCCGTTTCGCCACCAGATCTTCGTTTTATGTAACATTTTGTTTGGTGATTAAAATATGAAGAACAATTTTTGTTTGTTTTATATTTGAAAAGGAAAAATTGTATTTCATTTCACAACAGTAATGAATTCATTTCGATTACAAAAATGAAGTGTTATTTAGTTGAACTTCTCTAAGTTAATGAAAGTGAATCCAAAGTAAATACTGAATCGAAGCGTTATACATACGTGTTCGCAAATTATCCGTTTCATTGAAGTGCTCTTTGGTAAACCACATTTTTGTTTTTGGTCTGACGTTAACACAAACAAAGCGGATGGTTCGGATGGTTTCCCAAATCGTGAACACGCAACGTATAACTGCCCATGTGAAAAACAATGATTTTCTAAATTTATCCCGCAAACACTAAGCGATTTGCCTTGCTACTTATTAATTGTCATTGCGAACGCAAGGCGAACTGGAAATTGCAATCGTTTGAAGTCAAACGGAAGATTAGTCGGAATCATTGGTATTCGAGGAATACATACATACATTTTCACCTGCGTACTTTCCGTTAATAATGGTTCCCTCAATCAAATTCGGCATTAGTCTTTTTACCGAAAGTCGAGTACCGTTGCAAAGTCGCGGTGGATTCAAATTACGCAATGTCATAATAACTGTACCAACTTTGAGTTGCAAGTTATGTGGTGGAAATCCTGGTAGCTCCAGAGAGTTCAAAACTCCGTTGGATAATTTACTACATCATCAGGATTTGTTATGGAATCAACGGATTTGTATGTCACCAAATCGCCAGCAATTTTTGATTGAATTGTGAAATTCAGTGCGTGTACATCATTATTCTTTGCGGCAAGAATTGCTCGTTGACTTAACCAAGCATGATTCTAATAATTCTCACTAATGTTTGGGAAAACATTTTCAATAAGATCTAATTGAGAGTCTACAAATCGGCAAAAGTCATTGGTAAGAGTAATTAATCCAGATGTCGCATCAACTGGGACTTTTCCATTTCAACAGCTAACAATTGTTTGGAAAATTGTGCAGCACTATGATCATTTTGAAGTTAAACTCTCATATTAGTGTTTAGCGATAATGTTTTTACGTTATTCCATAAAGGTGATGCCTTCAGGCAAGCATTCAATTCATCTGCAGGCGTTCCACGGGGAATTACTGGCAACGTCTGCCTGAAATCGCCTGCCAATAATATCATCAAGCCGCCAAAGATGTTATTATTTCGCCGAAGATCCTTCAGTGTGAAGTTAAGTGCTTCAAGTGATTTCTTATGTGCCATTGTGCACTCATCCCAAACAATGAGCTTGCATTGCATCAACAATATTCCCATTGCACTGGATCGGGAAATATTGCATGTTGGAGTATCAATTGTGTTTAAATTGGTGGCAACTTAAGCGCAGAATGTGCAGTACGACCGCCATCTAGAAGAGTCGCCGCAATTCCAGATGATGCTAACGCCAAAGCTATGTCACATCTTGATCGAATAGTGGCCAAAATCACTTCCATCGAACAATGGTTTCAGTGGCTGTGGTGGTGTAAGTAATGGATCCAGTTTGACTTTTCCACTTGCGCAGCACAATCCAGCCGTTTCTCTTTTGAACTTTAACGCATTGCAATATCGGCATATAGTCGTCATTGGTCCAATATCTAAATTTTCATCATCACTGTAGTTCGCAGTGGGATCATATTCGAATGCCAAGCGATTGTATGATGCCAATGATCTTCGTGTCCTCACGCGTTGTCCCAATCGGGAATTTCCTCTTCTTATATTTGGTCTTTCTTCGCTTAAGTGCTGTAAATACACTTGTTGCTGGCTTGCATGTCTTGTGCGGCGGCCGATGTTCGCACGTCGTCCTATAGGCATTTTGGACTGTGGACTCCGTCCACTTTAACCTCAAATGCACGATCCACATTATTTACACAGTTCAACTTACCACCTTAAAGACAAATGCCTGCTGTTCACAATACACGTGATTGATTTGATGGTTTCCAATTGAAATATAAAACAATAACTTTTATCCCATCAAAAATATTATTGACTGGGGATGGGAAATAGAGGGAGTAATTTCCAATTGGTTAAATTTTGCACTAAAGCCAGGATTGCCCGTCGCCGCCTCTGGTCGCCGCTTTTCGTGATTGCTAAGGCAAAAAGTAAGGCAACCAAATTTTTTTCGAAAAGTTTAAAATCCCTCCCCCATTCCGCCCCAAAAGGGGCCATCTGTGGGTAAATTTTGGATCAGAAAACTTCAAATTGGAAAGACCAATCCAGGGCCCTTTCTCGGACTTTAAGCCACAATAGGAAAAAATCGAAAATTGTCCTTCTTTCCATCACACTGAGTCGATTTGGGATTTTTTCCGGATCCAAGCATGATGAGCCCAAACTTTTGGCCAAACCCTTGTCCAATGGAATTTTCTTTATAATGTCTTTTTTTAAATGGCTTAAATACAAAATGTGGGGCGGCTTGCATGTTCTTGTGGGGCCCGGCGAAGGTTCCCACGTCTTCTATAAGGCCATTTTGGACGGTGGACCTCCCTCCCTTTAATTCAAATGCAGACCACATTTTCAGCAAATTACCCCCTAAAGAAATTGCCTTGGCCTTGGGGTTCAAAATTGGTTAGGCCAAAAATGAGAAACATAACCTTTTTTATAAGAATCGAAAAGTAATGGGTTTTTAATTTGTTTTAAAAGGGGTGTGTGTTTAAAATAGGAGGGTAAATTTTTTGGACATTTATTTAAAAGTAATATTATTTTTAATAATAATTATTATTACTTTTTTTTTTTTGTCTTTTTGTTAAATTTTTGAAGGGTAAAGAATAGAGAAAAATTTTAAAATTTTAAATTTTTTCTTGCCCATTGAAAAGCCAATTGTTTTAAATTTTTTAATACAACTATTTTGAGGGGATCTTTTTAAAGAGACCATTTATTCCTATTCCAAGGGCCCAATCGGATCGATCCGGTCATTTTTAATAATAAAACCCCACATTTAGAGCATTTACCGAAAACTTTTGTTTTTTTCTTTTTCAATAAAAAACCGAGTTCGAATTTGTTTTTTATTTTTGTAGCCTGGTTAAACTATAAACCTTTTAGGGACAACTTTTGGCCAAAACCTTCTGGGAATACCCGTAGTTGATGGTGGTTTTAGTAATATGAAAATTTTTTAATTTAATAATTTTATAAATTAACAAAATGTTGGGGGAGTTCCTCCGAGTGTCTATGGTGGGGCAGCTTGTTCAATTTTTCCCACTCAAGATAAAAGGGTTAAGTTTGGTAAAAGGGTGGTAACCCCAAAAGGGCGTTTCCGTAAAAGTTTAATTTTTGATCAGCATCAATGCCAGCGAATAGCCCTGCTGCCTCCTTGCCTTGCCTGGGTTTGGTTGCTAAAATGGTAGGCCAAACACCACTGATGGGTTACTCACTCCTTTTTAAAATTTCGGATTGAAAAGGGGAATCTTGGGGGACAATTTTTAACAAAAATTGGTTGAAAATATTTAGGGGAAATTGAAATGGACATTAATTGAAATGAAAAAAATAAAAATTTTTTTATAAAAAATATATTTTTTTTTTAAATTAACCCTGGTTAAATTGGTAGGAAAAATTTTAGTTGTAATAGAATAAAATTATTTAAAATTTCCCCGCCCCTTGAAAAAGAAAAACCAAATTTTAAATAAAAAAAAATCTATATAAAATTAATCTAAATTGTTTGTTGTGGTTTATTTACCCTTAAATGAATTTTCCACGGGAATCCCCTTTGCCCTATTTCGGTAATCATTTATTGGGGTTGTTGTCCAAAATTTTAACAAATACCTAAAATCTCCTTCCATTATTGTTGTTTGGCTGTTAATATGTTGTTGTTTTGCTTTTCTAAAAAATTTTAAAATTCCTATTAAAAGCTATCTTAAAATTTGAATTTTTAATCCTTATTGTAACTTCAAATGTTTTATACGGGAATACCCCCTTTTTTCCCTCCCCTTTCTGGAAGTCATTTAGGGGTTTTGTGGTTTTTTCCAAAACCAGTCAAAATGGCCTCCTGTACGTGTGTTGTTGGGGAATTGTAGAATATGTAAAAGGTACTTAGCAAAATTTGTAAAAACATTTTTTCCACTAAAATGGTACGGGAAATATCGGTTGAAGCGTGTACGTTCTTCCTGCCCGAGTGTTGATTTTGATTTGGGCTGCCGGAGTTAAATTTTTCAAATTTTTTTACGTACCCGTAAAGTTTTATTTTCCGTTTGTTTAAAAAATTTTGATTTTGTTGTAAAAAAAAAACTTTTAATAAAGGAATTTATTTTTGTACTCAATAATCAAATAATAGCCGTTCTGTCGGGGGTTCGTTGCTTGTTCTTTTGGGTTTTGCCCAATCTGGAAAGTATAAAGAAGACAAATTTTCCTCTGGTTGGGATTTATTTGGAAAAGGGGCCATTGCCCCCCCTTTTGCCCAGGCGCCAATTGTTGGGGCCAAATGACATTTTTAAAAAAACTTAAAATCAAAATCAAAGCACCGAACTGTATTCTTCGACCTCCTGTTCTTCCGGTTCTTCCAAAGACTGTTCGTGGATTTTCGTGACCATATCCCAGGTCTAGATGCGGAAATATCGGCATTTTATCGTACTTGACCACTTCGAAATATGTTTTTCCTAAAGCCAGTCAAAAAAATAAACGCCGACGTGGTGGTCAAGTATCTCAAAGTGGAATTGTTCATGACTTTGGGGTTTGTAGATAATGACCATATTCACCAGATTCCGGCTCGAATTTGGTTCAGATCGGAATTATTGCACACGACAATGATCAAATGAATTTTCAGCTACGAGCTAACGCTTCCAGAGCGCCGTAAGTCATTTTATTGGGGTTGATTGTCGCGGGATCTCACACACGCACACTTTCACGCTCAAACGATCCTCGTGCAGTGTACGTGTGTTGTTGTGAGAACTGATGTAGATGATGTAGATGTAGATCCGATGACAGATGTAGCAAAAATGTAAAATGTAAAAAACTGATAAAACATTTTAAAATTCCACATAAATCACATGTTACTGATGAGTGCGGGTATAAAAGTAGGTCGCGTTCGATGCGACTCCGTACGTTCTTTCTCGTTTATTTTCCGGAAGAGTCATCTCTAGATTAGAATCGGCTTGGAAGACAGATAGTGAGAATACCCAGTATTCCTTTCTGACCGCAGATTTCGAGTTTGGTGACGAAAGTTCTAAGACAGGCCCAGTGACGTCAGGCTACTTCAAGCAGTGGTTGACTTTGGTTGACCACCCGGGGACCCCGTGCAGAGGAGTACCGCGTTATTGACTTATTCTTCTGCCAACTTAGATTGTATCCTTCATGCTGCCGCTTGGGAAAATAAAAAGACAGCTTTGGTGAGGGTCTCTTTATCCACGGTTTCAGAAGGACATCTTTGTCTGAGCTGGTAAAAGGACAAAAAATGGACTAGAATCAACCATCAAAGCAGGAAAACAGACAACCAGTTGTTGAACTGCTTGTCTGTCCGCCTCGGTGTAATTTCCTAGTCTGATGTACAAGGGTTCGTTTTGATGAAGAAGTCTGGAGATTCCGACTGTACACGACGACACGTTTGACTAGAGAGGATTGGTTCTAAATTTTTTTTTTCTGCAAAGGGGATATTGGTATTCGAGTGGGGAAATACATAGAATTCGCGGAGAAGCTGCATTGAGTTCATGATCGCGTTCGTGATTGAGTTCCAAAAATTAGTTGTGAGTTAGTTCAAATTATTTCGAAGTTTATTTCTAGAAGATTGAGTCATGGTATTTGAGTGGATGGAAATCAAATTTCGATTGATTTATCTTTTATTGATGAATTTTAAAGAGCGGAGAACTGATTGGAAGACGGTATCAAGCCCAGAAATAAAAAATAAAATTTTTTTTGTTGTGAGGTGAACAAGTAACCTATTAGGACGCAAAAGGAAAAAGATCCTTATGATGCGATTAGAAAATCCCCTGAAAGGGACTCCTCGGAAGCAGGAAGCAGCGCTAATAGAGTGTGTGTGTGCTGTGTAAGGAGGCGATTCAGTCTTACCAACGAGGTTTACCCAACCGCTTGTGGGCACGAGTTTTACCTGGTCTGTAAGGACGACCTATTTGAAATCGAGCGACTCTTGTCCGGAATGTAAGGCTAAGATTAGAACCGTTGGAAGCTCGATACCTAAGACTATAGCGAAAAGTACTCGTTCGCAGTCTAAAAAAAGAGCGTTTAAAGGAGAAGAAGAAACTAGTGGCTCCAAAGGAATAGACTTAGCATCGTTGGAGCGTAAGTTGCTCAACTTTGTCCAAAAGGATGTCGGACTTAATTCAAAGTTCAGTGACGGAATCCATGGAGCGGATGGTCAAAAGGTCAGGTCTTTTCGCGGCGGCCAACAGTAACCAGGTCACCAACGCCTCCTGAGGAGCCACACCTCGAACGGTCAGGCAGGAAGCGGAACTTGGGATACATCCACAGGGATGTACAGCAAGAGGTAGATTTCCGTCACCGCAGCGTAGTGGTTCTGTGGAACTGTTTCTGTTGTCAACACTTTGACAACTTTATATATGGAGTCGAAGCGCTTACTCACCAGACGCTAGAAGGGAACTTCTCAGTACTGTGCCGAAATATCAGTGTATATAACTTCGAGGGAAAAGCCAATGAGTTTTATTGGCGGCATCACAAGTCCGTTACAGTGGTCCGCTAGGATAAGTTATGTGAGGCTTTGCGCTTACAGTTTCGACAGGAGAAGGATGACGTGGATATAGAAGAACTAATTCGTAATAGGAAGCAAAAAGTAAATAAATCGTTTGACACATTCTACGACGGATATCTAGTCTGACGGACCAATTGGAAGTGTAGTGGCCAGTTCGTAAGGTTGTCCGAGTGCTTCGAACAACTTACGGCCGGAAATACGGAATGAGCTGTTGATCGGAGAAAATAAAGACTGTACAGGAGCTCAGGGAAGTCTGCCGCAGACGGGAGGCGTTCTTAGATGACGTCAAAAAGTATGCAAGATTGTTCCGTTTCGACGTAAATGTGTCTGAGCTACAGCTCGACCCGGAGGAACGAGAAGACACAGACTCTGGAAAAGAGTTTGAGGTAGAAGCTATATCTCTTATCTGTTGGAACTGTCAGAAGGTCGGTTACAGGTATCAGGATGGGGCCGTAAACACTTATAAACCAAGTTGTGAAAAGTGTTCAAAAACTCCAAGTCCAGCACCCCGAAGTCGCCGTAAAACCGAAGACTTCGAGTGTAAGCTCGCCATCAAAGGCACCAACAAAATTTGGAGTTCGAAACAGCGTCAGCACTGATTAAACCGGACTTTCAAAAACCAACAACGATTTATCGTTGAATTGCAAACCAGCATTGGATAAATCAATTACAGGCTGTAATTTTACCGGAAGCAGTAGGGAAGTACAAGTCTCGTGGGAAGAAGCGCATGTGCCGATTCGGGAAGGATGTGAAGAAGTGGAGATCGAGCGTGTCGTACTTATGCACTCTCTCCAAAGTGACCAAAGATCCTCGTCCATCTTTACCAATTTTTTCACTGCTAGCCCGTACTGTTTACGGTTTATTCAGGTGCTTCTATCAGCTGCATAGGAGGTAGTTTGGCAAGCGAAGTGATGTGCGACTTACCTTAAAAGCGAATCAAAAAGAGAAGGCCAACACCGCTGACGGAACAGCTCAATGAATAGTAGGTAAAATGAGGATAGACATCGGATATGGAGAGGAGGAAAAGTCACTGGATATATATTTGACATGACTGCTTTATCTCGGAATTGATTTTGAACTTGTTTGATTTATTGCCTAGTCGGGTGCGGTTATCAGAAAATGAGACTCACTCTAACAAAGGATAGCGAAGAGCAAAATTCGTTAACCAAAATCCAAAAGGACCACTTGTCCAAGGGTCACTTACCTGTTATCCCTCGTTTGCTCTGAATGGCTTGGGCAAAACCAGCCTAATCACCCACGCGATCGACGTCGGTAATGCCAAACCAGTAAAGCAAAGGCATTTTCCCGTTTCGCCAGCCGTGGAAAAGGACATGTATGGCGAAATAGACCGGATGTTGAAGTTACGTGTAATAGAGGAATCAGACAGTCCGTGGTCTTAACCAATAGTTATGGTAACCAAACCCGGAAAAGTTCACATCTGTTTAGACTGTCGGAAAGTAAACAGCTTCACGGAAAAGGACGCATATCCTTTACCTCAGATTAGTGGCATTCTGAGCCGGTTGCCGAAGGCAGAGTTTATCACAAGCCTCGATCTAAAGAGATGCTTACTATCAATTCAAAGTAATGCCTTTTTGGATTGTGTAACGCCACCAGTACCATGTCTCGTTTGATGGACAAAGTAGTCCCAGCCCGGTTACGAAATGAAGTATTCGTTTTATTTAGACGATCTACTGATCGTTTTTTTTCAGTTTGAGAAACAACTAGAGGTGTTGTTAGAGATAGCCAAAAGTATCTTAAGCAAGCAGGATTGACAATCAATATTGGCAAAAGTCATTCCTGCATGCGAAGAGTGCGTTAAGGATTAAAAAATTTATGGAGGAGGCTTATGCGGGTGGTATCGTAAATTCGGTCCCAATTTTGCCTCACTGTCTTCTCCATTGACGGACGTCATGACCACCAAAACGAAAGTTCAGTTTGACGGAAGAAGCATTGAAAGCGTTCGACACGTTGAAAAAATGTCTCAGTGAAGCCCCTGTGCTGAGAAGTCCCGACTTCTCAAAAGCCTTTCTACATCCATTGCGACACCAGCAAGACGGGAGTAGGAGGAGTGCTAGTGCAGCTGTCCAAAGAAGGAGACGAATGTCCAATCGCTTTCGTTTCTAATAAACTAAACAAGGCTCAGCGTAACTATACCGTGACCGAGCAGGAATGCTTAGCGGCGATAGTAGCTTTGAAGAACAAGAGCCTACGTGGAAGGTCACGTTTTCACGATCGCAACTGATCACGCCTCGTTGAAATGGCTTATGTCCAACACAGACTTGAATTCTCCGGTTAGCTCGGTGGGTTCTTGCCTTTGCAAAAGGTATCGATTAAAATCGAACATCGTAAGGGTACGCAAAACATTGTCCCCGACGTGTTGTCGCGGTAAATGAAAATGAAGTAGCCGCCTTGGATTCACCAGATGGATCGCTAGTCGATTTGAAGTCGAAACACTTCCTGTCGTCCGAGTATATGGAGTTAGTGCAGCGAGTCAAGTCTAACCAGGACAAGCTGCCCGACCTAAGAGCGACCGGGGATTTGTGTACCGACGTGCTAAAAAATCTCGCTGGAGAACAGGTTCACGACGAGTACGCTTGGAAACTTTGGATACCAAAAGATTTGATTCCTGAGGTGCTTGCGCGCGCTCATGACAACCCATTGGCGTCGCACGGAGGAATCCACAAGACCGTTGAACGTATAAGGCGGCATTACTTCTGGCCTGGTCTAGTGTCCGACGTGAAGGCATACATTAATTTTTGCCTCATTTGTAAAACGACCAAAGCACCGAACTGTATTCTTCGACCTCCTTTAGGAAAAGCGCCAGAGAGTCAGCGGTTCTTCCAAAGACTGTTCGTGGATTTCTAGGACCATATCCCAGGTCTAGATGCGGAAATATCGGCATTTTATCGTACTGGACCACTTCTCGAAATATATATGTTTTCCTAAAGCCAGTCAAAAAATAAACGCCGACGTGGTGGTCAAGTATCTCGAAGTGGAATTGTTCATGACTTTTGGAGTTCCCGAAACCATAGTATCTGATAACGGCTCGTAGTTTCGATCCGAATAACGCACATGACAACAGCCGTACATTCGTCACAAGCTAACGCCTCTGAGCGAGTGAACCGGTCCGTGATCAGTGGGATCAGGGCGTACTTTCGAACCGATCAGAAGGATTGGGACGAGCACTTAAGTCGCATTTCGTGCGCACTGAGATCCGCGACACACGCCAGCATATGGTTTACTGCTGGGTCGACATATTCGTTACTCAGGAAATTAAAATTAATAGATGACCGTTCCATGGTGTTCAATCGACCCGACTCGCTTGAAATCGTACGCAAGAGGGGCATGTTTACAAATGCAGAAGATGCATGATCAAAACGAGAAGCGGTATAACCTGCGCGCAAAGTAAGTGGAGTTCTCCGTAACTCAGGAGGTGTTCCGAAGAAATTTAAAAAAAAGCTGTTTCCAAACACGATACAATGCTAATTTCGGACAAGCGTTCGTAAAGGCACGAATTCGCAGGAAATTTGCTAAAAAGCTTACTACGAACTGGAGGACTTTACAAGGGGCGATACCTGGTCAACTATCATGCCAAGGACATTTGACAATGAACGTCGCTTTATGCTGTATCAACCTAGTGGATACACCTAGTCTGATTTGGCAGGGGGGCTTTGTAGCGGGCCTGAAGCGACCGAAGAAAAAATAAAAGATAGTTGTGGTGGGCCTAATTAATCGGACAGCAAAAATATCGGTGGCGATCTCGGTGCCAGGGACCCAACACAGAAAATTTGACAGGAGCAGAGTTGCTATGATCCAAAAAAGGCTAAAATTGTAATTAGGTGAGGCCCATTGACAGGAGGATCTCTGCTAGGATCCAAAGAAGGGTAAAATTGTAATTAGGTGAGGCCCAAGCCTAGATGTCAAACCGACAAGCCCAGCTTTTCCTTTTCCACCGTCAAATCCAGACCAAACAGTCGTGCGCCGCGAGAAATAAGTTTAAAAAAATAAAAATCTGTGAAATTTAGTGCGATCACGCGTAGTTTCAAGTGCATTACAAAAGGAATACTTCGAGGAGCAGTCGACTCGTTTGAGAACCAGCAAAATATCTGGTGAGTTAGCTCCCCAAAAAAGGCTTTCCGCTAGTTATTTATATAAATCGAACTCCTATAGATTCGACTCGCAGCAACTTTAACAGGCCAGCCTGTTCAATGACCGCCTCTAGGAGCACCCTGAGGCTCCCCGTCGCTTAGAATAGAAAAGTCTAGATAGCAGCGACTTACATGCCGAAGGGCGAGGACCAACAAAATCTAAATGAGTACCGAAAATCTACCAGGGGTTATCTGGGGCAGAGAAGATTTTGTTCTGATTAGGAATCTCCGATAAATTCTTATATGGAAAACCATAGATTTTTTAAACCTAAACTTGATTATATTTGAAGTATTCCTAATTTCCTAGTAAACTATATTAATCGTAGGTTTTTTTGTTTAAGATAAAAAAAAAAAATTCAATATGAAATTTTCTATTTTTATTAGTAAATTACCTAAATATAAATTTTAATTAAGACAAAAAGCGATGCAACGTGGGTATTCCCTGGTTCAGTTCCTAATTCAATCTTAAATATTACTAGTTGTAATTCAAAACCTTAATTATAATCAAAAATAAAATTATACCCATAGTCAATAGTCGAATAACTGTAAAATTTTTGGCTTACTCTTGAGGAAAATCTATAAATTTTGAAAATCGGAAATTATGTAAAAGTAGCAAGGCAACTAGGCAACTCTCTGAGAGTTTTCGTATCCGTATAAAGTTTGACTACAAGTTTTCAGATGTCGGGGAGATCGATCTTTCGCCGCTGGAAATCGTTGACATATGTGAGTATCCTAATGTTTGAAAACTGCCTATGTGAGTTTTTATATATACATATACATAGCTCGATCATGAATTTCTTGACTTCCACCAATCATTTTATCAGCTAGGAGAGCCTTCTGCTTCCTGCCAATTTTAATCGGAGAGTCCTTACTTTTCGTTATGGGAGGCAAAATCAAATTTCTTTATCATTTCATTTAGAAGTACATAAAGTATATCCATAATCACTAAACTTTAATAATAATTTTACTGTTTTGTCAATACAGATAAATGACATTAGCTATTATATCCATCACCCAAAAAATGTAAAACTTCTAATAAGTCTCTTCGTAATTTCAATGAAACTCTCAACTCGATGTAACCTCCGCATTTTGTAAGGGTCCGAAGGGGCCGTCGTCGGGAGCTGTGTGCTTCTGGATGATGGCCAAGGTAGGGCGAGTTGAGATATCCACTTAACATCGGGGAAGAGGTGCCGATGTCCCTCCGTCCTTCGTTAGTGTCTCTTATTTTTCCCAGCTCTTTTTGTGTATTTTGCTTTTTACCGTACCTCTTCCATCCTAATCCCTACCTACTTCTCCTTTTTCTCTCTTTTCACTTTTCTTCTTTTCGTAAAACTCCACCCCCCAAAGTCGACGAGCTAGAGCCGGAATATTTAATAGCGTGCACAGCTCTCTTTAGAATTGTAATACCGAACAAATTGAAACGTTTCGTTGCACGTTACAATAAAGAGCATCAGCCTCTCTAGAGGCATGTTTGCCAAACTATCCAAGTCCTCGTGAAAGGGCTGCCGAGTATTCGGAGACGCCTTTCCATGAGTGCTGGACAGCCACAAAGAAGATGCTGGATGCTCTTTATTTCCTCCTCGTCCCTGCAGCTGCGGCAGTACACTTCAGTGATGCAGATTAACCTTCATGCTGTTCAGCGGACCTGGGGTATCGCGGTACTTCCTACCGCCAGTGTGCCCATACCAAAGGATATGCGGCAGTCCTTTTCAAGGAGTTTGGCAAGGCTTTCTTGACAAATACTCATCCAGAGTTCCTTGCTGGTCTCGCGCTATCGCCCGTGTGATGGTCCAGTCTGTCGTTCCCAGGATCCGGTTCTGAGCCTTGATAAGGACAAGTGTGTCTTCATCCGCCTTGATTGGGGGAGGAATCCACACCTTCATGATCGTCCTCCTGGGAATCTCATCAATGGGGACCACGCAGAGGGCCGCTCCCTCTCTGGGCCGGAGCCACATAAATCATACCGACTGAGTTTTTAGAAAAATTATATTTATTTCTTGTCATAAAGACCGGTTCATTTTGAATAATTCTTAAGACTGAATTTACAATTTTTTGGGCTAACTATGGCTGACGCAGCGAAGGATCAAGACTCAGAATGTTTTGTGGCTGATCCAATGATTCAGGAATCGGGTGAGTGAATCCGAGTCTGCAGCCGTTGGCTCGTAGATCGAAGTTGTATATGTTTTATATGACAAAGTGCTAACTTCTCCCCTTTAGTTAAAAGCTTGTTCTCAAGCGACTTTTGTCCCAAATAGATTATTAGAAAAATTGGTATTGTTAAAATGTAGTGGAGGGATTTTATGTTTTCGACTTCAGGTTCAGGCGCTAGTTATTTCCCATTGCTTCTTCTTGTAAAAGCACAATATACTGATGAAAATTGCGAGGATCCAAATAAAAGTATACACTCAGGATCCGTGGGCTGCTATTTGTAGGTTTATCAGCCGCTCGACGATGTCGATATGAACGGCTTCAACGGCTTTCCTCTGGGGTGATCTAGATTATTGTAATGCCTGTGTGTGTGTAACATAGAAAAGGAATAATTTCCGACCCTATAAAGTGTATATATTCTTAATCAGCAACAATAGCCGAGTCGATATAGCCCTGTCTGTCCGTCCGTCTGTCTGTCCGTCTTGTTTGTCGCCCATTGCTCGGAGGCTATAGAAGATAGAGCCCGCCCACTTCCACAAAGGGCGCGCACATCTGTGGCGTCCACAATTTGAAGATAGAATAAAACTAAAAAGGCAGAATCATAGAGAAACGCTATATCTATCAGAGGCCCAAATCTGAATCGGATGGGATCATTAGTATACATTATTTCATTATATACATATCATATCATATATGCATATATATATACATGTATACATATCATTAGTATTATTATACAAAACCATTTCGAGAAACATCATTCCCTCTTTATCGCACTCACACAAAAACGAGTCGATTTGGTTTTTCGTATTTTGTGTAGCCTGGATCTCAGAGACTATAAGAGATAGAGCACCAAACTTTCTGTCTAGACTCCTGTGATACCAAACCTGAACAAGTGTATTTCAAAATTTCGCCCCGCCCCCTTCCGCCGCCACAGATGACGAAAGTCCACAATTTTGAAGATTGAGAAATACGAAAATGTAGTTTCGTAGATAGTGACCATATCTACCAGATTCCCTGGGCAGGGAATACCCCGTGCCCTTTCAGCGTTTCCCCACGCCCGATTCCACCGTAAGTCATTAATGGGGTTGATTGTCACAACAGATTCTCCCTCTCGCTCACACACTGCTCATACATTCTGCCTCGTGCAGTGTACGTGTGTTGTTGTTAGAAAAGATGTATATGACAATGTAGCAAAAAAATGTAAAATCTAAAAACTGATAAAACATTTGAAAATTCAACATAAATCAAATGTGTACTGACTGAGTACGGGTATAAAAGTAGAGTCGCGTTCACAGCGACTCCATACGTTCTTCTCGTTAATATTAAATCTTCTGTTGTGTAGATTCCGTTAACTACCGAAGGGTTAAGATACTGTTTTTAGTTCATCACTGTCATAGAACTGGCGGTATATGTCGTATCTGTGAAATGTTGGGAGGGTATTCTAAACTTTTACTGAGAAGCTTCTGTGGAGAAATATTTGATTTTTAAAAGCGTTAATTGGTACTTCTAAACTAGGAATCAAATCGTGGCTAAAACTTTCGTCATTATGCTGAGTGCTGGCTGAATTTTTCGTTTGGGTTCGCTTTGCGAGATAGAGCATCTGCTACGATGTTATCTTTTCCTGGTTTGTATAACAATTCGTAATCATATTCTTCTAAATTTGCTTTCCATCTCTTTTATTATACGATAACTGTTCCATTCTCAGTAAATAGGTTGGGGCTGATGGTCAATATAGATTTTTACTTTAGCTCGACCTTATAAGTAGTATCGTAAGGCTTTAAGAGCCCAAATTATGGCTAACATTTCTTTTTCGTTAGTTGCGTAATTTTCATCGGCTTTGGATAGTATTCTGGATATAAAAGATATTGGTTGATTATTCTGGGATAAAACAAAGTTAGACCGGTGTAAATAACGGCATTCCATTCTTTTTATGCTGTTGTTGCCTTAAATGGAACCAACTGATTTAAGTGTGGGAAGTAAAAGAATTTAATTGAAATATAGAAAATATTCTCGCTATTTTATGGTGTGTAATTTGTGTATATTTTACCGACTGAAATAGCTTCGAAAGGTTTATTATTTAGGGTCGGATTTGAAACTAGATTTTTGGTAATATAATTGCGGTTAGATCCGGTATGGATAATAACTATTAGAATTTTCCGCTCCTTGATTAAGCATCGATGCAGGGTAGTGAGGAGCTTGTTACGAGTACTCTAAAATAAGAATGTTAGTGTATTCTGCTTGTGGGGTGTCGGTAGTGTTGTCATCGTCAAGTTTCTTTGCCTCTTTTTCTGGCTGCTGGCGTATGACCGGGGCTGTATACTCAGGTACAGTGCCGACTTTCTGTGTGGACCCCTACGTAAACCATTCACCTTGTCCAGTAACTCTTCATGTTTCCTCCCGATCTGGAAAGAATCGTTTATTATTCCTGTCCAAAAGAATGGTAGAAAGCCTGACGCAATAAATTATAGAGGTATATCAAAGTAATCCGCTATTCCTAACATTTTTAAGAAAATTTGAACCTAACACTTGCAACATCTCTGCAAATAACTTATATCTCCAGCTCAACAGGGATTTATAAGGCGACGATCAACATTGATTAAATTGATTAAAGTTTACCTCCTTTATCAGAAAAGGCTTCCAAGGTAACATGCAGACGGATATGCCATTCATATATCATACAAACCGCCCTGGTTCTCCAAGTATCTGTTCTACCTAAAAAATAAAAAATCTCGGCTTTATAAAAAGTACCAGAGAACTGGTTCTTTATCCGTCTATGCTCAATATTCCTCTGTTAACTCTAAATTTCTTAATGTCAATAGTCAATGTTATAACCAATATCTTTCCCAATGTAGTACAAATTTCCGTACTGATCCCAAAAATTATTTTCTTTCGTCAACTCAAAACGCAAACAGAAACTTCTGCGCAAGGTATTGCAAATTTATTTGCCACCTTCTTTCAATCGACGTACTCATCGCATACCTACGACTCATCCACGCATTCCTTCCGTTTTCAACGCGGGTCCTGATGAGGTTCCGAGCTGCATTTTAATGAATTGTGCTCGAGCTCCTTGCCAGCTTTTGACCTTCCTGTTTAACTTGTCTCTCGATCGTACTTGTCTTTCCGTGATTTGAAAACGAATCCTACCTTTTACACCTTCACAAAAAAAGGGTCTAGATTCAAAGTCGAAAACTATCGCGGTATTGCAAAAACTATCTGCTATTCCTAAGCGGATAGAGTACCATGTTACTCGGCAACTGCGACACGCATTTTGTAGTCTAATATCCCCGTCGCAACATGGATTTGTTAGACATCGATCAACATCGACTAACCTCTTAGATTTATAGTCTTTAATCAACCGAGGCTGTAATTTTCACAGACTTCAGCAAAGCTTTTGATTCGGTTTATCATACTTTGCTGATCCATAAGCTTTCTTTATTAGGTTTTCCTACACATATTGTAAACTGGTGTAAAATACCTATCTCAGACTGAGATAGGCTCAGTCTGTCAGGGTTCTCTACAAGAAATTTTGTAGATGTGCTGGGACTTTAGGGACAAGGGGCTTGGCCGTGAGACCGAAAGTGGAGCGGGCGTAGAGTCTGGTTACCGTGCAGGTAATTTGGTAATCGCACTTGGCGATGAATGTTGACACCTGAATTTTGGTGTATGCGGTAATATGTCTTTGTGTTACCTTGCTCGCGCTCGGCGAGGCAAGCGCTGACACCAGAGTTTGGGTGTGCGGTAATATGTTGTTGGGTTTACTTTATTTACGTCCGCGCTCGGCGAGGAAATGATGACACTTCGTTGAGTTTTGATGTTTATTAGTTGTATTTATTCTTGTTTTTATATTGGTTTTATATTTCGTGGTAGTTCTTGAGTGTTTTCGTGAGTAGCGTCGGTAACCGACGGCCGATTTCTAGCTGCTGAGTCCGAAAGTCTTGGTTACTAGAGTGGTGTCGAGTTCTCCACGCGTGCACCGACACGGTCATTGCCTCAGTTGCACCGAGAAATGAGCTGAGTCTAGGCTTTGGTCATTGGCTCGGTCGTACCGAAAAAATGACCTGCGTGGGTTAGGCGAACTCGGGGGAGACTGTGGCGCGTGTGTCGATTCTGCATAAATCGATCGGCGCGTGGGACTGTAAATGTATAGTGTCAGGTGTATTGTGTTTGTGTGTATAGATTCTATATGACAAAGTAACTTAGTGCTATGAATATGAATATGTATATGAATGTAACGGGCCCTGGTCCCAGGGTTCGTTACACTTGTTAACGTCGTATCTGTCGAACCGCACACAGCTTGTTGTGTTCTCTAATGTGTTGCCAAATGTCATGAATGTAACCTCAAGTATTCATCAAAGGAAGTCATTTAGGTCCGCTGCTTTTCAATTTATTTGTGAATGACCTAACTCAAGTTATTTTTCCCTCTGTTACTTTAATGTATGATGATAACGTAAAATTAGTTTTCCTTTACCGATTGGTACCCGCACACTCTCCTTCAGCTCGACCTTGACGAATTAAATATGTGGTGTTCGTCTAACCTTCTTTTCTGGACTATTGCAAGTGTAAACTTATGACGTTTCACCGCCGTACTCCACATTTGGTCTCCTATTCTCTAGGACATCATGATCTGGACCGAATTTCTTCATCGAATGACCTTGGAGTCCTGTTCGGTAACAAACTATACTTTAACAGCCATATTGCTGTAATAGTCAACAAAGCTAAAGAAGTTTTTAAGTTTCATTAAGCGTTGTTCTAACGAGTTTGACGACCCGTATATTACCAAATTACTGTACGTCTCGTTGGTTCGGCAGATATTGAAATACTGTTCCTGTGCCCTCAATATAAAAGCTCAACAAAATCCTTTGCCCCTTAGGAATCTAAAACTGGGACTCAAGCTCATTCTGGGGGCTTAGTGACTCACAAACTTTGCTGGGAAAGATATGCTTTGCGGTTCCATCCAGACCAACTCGAACTTTCCGACCTATTCGATTTCCCTTCTGTAGATCGAACAAGCACAAACCTTTCTATGTTCTAAGTAATAATGACAACTCTTTGTACCATGCCATATCCCCGAAATGTCCTTAATATCATTATTCGTACCATTTACCGACACCTAAACCTATCAAATTTTTAAACCCTTCTTCCTTCATCCCCTGTATTTTTTTTTTTAAATACTCTATATAATAATTAGCAGATAATTGGTAATTATTTGAATAAATAAAAAATTATTTGTATTATTCTTTTGTAACTGTTCGGAGCGTCTGGCAACAAAATGTTTGCGCTAGCCCACTTATCCTAATTTACGCTTTGCTGTCCACGCCCGAGTGCATAGCGTGGGTGGTCTGAGCGGCTTGCATTGCCCTTGCCGAAACCTGGAGACCAAGCGATACGGTTCGTAGAGAATAAAGTCATGTTTTTATTTTTATACGAATTTGCGTTCTTTTATTATTTTGTGGAATTTATTTAAGCGATCGGAAAAGCCCGAGAGCTCACAGATTGCTGTATATATCGTTGTTTGTAGAGAAGTGCATAAAACATACTCGGGGAGTTAAAGCAGATTAATATATTGTACAAACATTATTGTGTGTGATGGCAGCAGCAACCGCGGGAGTGCGAACCGCTTTGTGTACATATACATATAAAAGCACAATAGTATGTGCGCAGCTTGATTCCGTTGGATTTTTCAGTCCTCGGTTTCGCCCTCTATGCTGGTGCTGTGCATAGAAATACATATGTACGTATAGTCGTTCACCGATGCTTTCGCAGTGGTAGTTTTTTTTTCTACTTGAATTCGCCGCGTTCGACCCAACTAACGCTCGCATCGTTAGATCAGCGCAGACGGCAAACTTTTTTTCGTGGAGAGTTTACCGTGAACTATACAATGAATAAACTGTAACGAACCGTTACATTCGTATAGATATTCACACTGATAGCACTAAGTTACTTTGCATTTCATATTCGTACTAATAGCACTAAGTTACGTTGTCATCTATATACCAACAACACAAACACCATACATCTGACACTGTACAATTTCCAAGTCCCACGCGCCGATCGATTTCTGCCGAATCGACACACGCGCCATAATTTCCACAAGAGTTACCCAACTCCAGTTTCCCCGAGTTACAATCCAACTCCACGCAGGTCATTCCTCGGTACGACCGAGCCAATGACCACAGCCTGGAACTCAGCTCATTTTCTCGGTGCATCCGAGGGCAATGACCGTGTCGGTGGCACGCGCTGGAGAACCCGACACAAACCCGCACCCAGACTTGCGGACTCAGCACTCGAGATCGGGCTTAAATGGCCCGAGCCCTCGATCAATCAGGGCAGTCCATCGCCTATCCTAAAACACGGCAGTCCATCGCCTATCGTAAACAGTAACGGCAGTCCATCGCCTATCCTAAAACACGGCAGTCCATCGCCTATCCTAAAACACGGCAGTCCATCGCCTATCCTAAAACACGGCAGTCCATCGCCTATCATAAGCCAAAACGGCAGTCTATCAGCCAACGGTATTGGCAGTCCATCGCCTATTCTAAGTCGCGTCACCTCCGCGAACACTACACACGAAACCACAAGACATTTATACGACAAATAAAAAACCAGTTAACTAATATCAAAAACAAAACCCAACAACGTGTCGTCAATTCTTCGTCGAACCCTCAACGGAAATAAGGTAAACCCAACCAATTATTACCAAACACCAAAAAACTCTGGTGTCAGCATTTTCCTCACCGAGCACGACACCGAACGGTGTTAACATTCTTGTTCATCGCCAAGTGCGAAGTACCTACACGGTAATTAGATCCTACGCCTGCTCCACTTTCGGTCTCACGGCCAAGCCTTTGTTTTGAAGTCCCAGCAATCTACAAAAAGTCTTGTAGAGAACCCTGGACAGACTGAGCTTACCTCAGTCTGAAATAAGGTAACATTACAAGTGGCGCCCGAGCAGGGACTTTCGGAAGCTTTAAGGCTACGTGGCTTAAAACAGTGACCCACGGCCATCGAGACAGAATATAAGAGCTAATCGTAGAAGTCCGGTAAAACAAATTCGCCACCCGAATCCAGTCGCGAGTGCCGGGAAAGTAAAACGCAGTGATCAAGTGAAAAGTGCACAAAACAACACAACGAAAATCACCATGGAAGCCTACGAAGACGACGCGAGCATTGATTTCCACACCAGCGAGCCAGTCGCCAATCCAGGCGTCAGCATCGGCTGGATCTACAAGCGCCGCCGAGACGAGCTGGAGGCCTTCGCCAAGGAATTCGAATTTGACACCGAAGGAACTGTTGAAGAGTTGCGCAAGAACTTTGCCATACTAGTCGCCGGACCACTCCCGCCGGGCGCCTGGACCCGCTTGGCAGAACTCGAGAGACAATACGCAAAACCAGCAGGACGCTCCAAGTCCCCGCTGCCCACTAATCCAGGACCATCAGGCACCGGAGGATGGGACCCCAAAGCAGGCTTGCAAAGTCCCCGCAGCCCCAGAGCCCGCGCCGCGCCACCAGTGGTCACAGCCGCCGATCTTCAAGGCCACCCACTATGGAAACCTCCGTGCGCCCACACAGCGAATCATACCGTCGATTGACGCACCCATAATCGGGCCCGACTATAACCACGTCGCACGCACGGCGGAACGCATCCGCGGATGGGGCATCCAGTTCAACGGAGAAGATGACCCACTATCGTTTCTGGAACTACTCGAGGAACGCGCACGCGCCTACGGAGTGGACACCAACCAGCTGCCTCGTAGCATGGCCGAACTACTCACCGACCGAGCCAGTCGCTGGCACCGTACCAGCCAACTACAGGGTAGTTCCTGGGCATATTTCCGCCAGGAATTTCTGACGTATTTTCTGCCGCCAAGGTATTTCGAACAATTGGAGGACCAGATCCGAGGCCGCAAGCAAGCGGTGGGAGAACCATTCAAAGACTATCTCATCGAGATACGGCTACTCATGCACCATGCCGAGTACGACCTAGTTAAGGAACTCTATAGGATCTACGACAACGCCCTGCCAGGACTCCAACTATACGTGCGACGAGACGAATTGGAAAACTTGTCACAGCTAACCCGATTAGCGGCAGAGTACGAGCTTATTCACGAGAGGAAACACGCAACGACTCCCGTACCCATGCGAATCCCACCAAGATACACCAGGCCGGCAAGACACCCAGACCGCAGAGAAGGTGAGTCCTACCGTACCCCCTTTCGGAGACCCCATTGGGATTCAGCCGACACACCGCGCAGACAGTCATCGAATCAAAATAATGCAACGAACCACGACGTCGCCCATCGAATGGTCACCACTCCCATTGCCAACCCTCGCGCAGCCTGTCGCCGATAATTGGTCAAGCTGGGCACACCGCCTATGACTGCACCAACGCTTCGATCCTATTCTGCTGGGAATGTGGAAAGCGAGGCACTCGAACCGTCGACTGCTGCCGCCGAGCCACGTCGGGAAACGACACGCGTCCTCAACTGACCCGGATCAGCCGAGAACGACGCCTCCACAGACCCGCGACTAAGCAACCCACTACACGTGAACGACGGCCGAATAGTGGCGACAGTGACAATAGGAGGACAAACAACGGAGGCCACCATCGACACCGGGGCATCCCGGAAGTTTCGTCAGCGACAACCTGGCCCGACAACTAAACAACAACTCCAACCTGCAAGATGCATGCGTCCGCATACGCCTGGCTGACGGCTCAGTCAGAGAGATCACACAAGTTCTACTGGCGCACATCAAGCTGGATCAACGAGAGGCCCAAATCCCACTCCTGGTCCTCCCTAACATTCTGGAGCAAGTTATAGTCGGCATGGACTTCCTATGTGCCATCGAAACGACGATCCAATGCGGCACCACGCTGCTAAAACTACAAGATCGCCACCTCACGCCAACGCCACCGTCAGTTCAATCCAACCACGTACAAGTCACCGAACCCAGCACCAAGAAATCTAGGTCAACAGCGAACACACTTCCCCGACCTACCACAAAGAATACGGCCCCCAATATCACAACGAAGAATACGACACCGAAACCAACCACAGCGAACACACGTCCCCGACCTACCCCAAAGAAGACGGCACCCAATAATGCAACGAAAAGAATACGACACCGAAACCAACCACAGCGAAAGCGAAGAACCGGCCCACAACGGAAAACACGAATCGAAACAAGCACCGGTAAACTGCAACCAAGCAAACGGGAAAACGAATCCCACGGCCACTACGGAGCACCCGCGTCCTAAGCCAAACCAGGAACACACATCCCAAACACACCACGAGGATCTCACAAACGAGACAAGAATCAACACATTCTGAACCAGGCGCTCGACACAGGAAGCCCAGGATCAAAACAAACTACGGGCACACGCACCCCGAACCTACCACAAGGATCTCACACACGAGACAAAACCCCAACGAACTGGAACCCGCTCGACACAGGAAGCCCAGGTCCAAGTTCAGCCACCGCGCACCCATGCACCCTACCCTCAATGGAGAAGGTGAACCCACGGACACCCTCAGAGACGACAACCAGCCCCGAACAACGAAAACGGCAGCAACAGTGCAACAACCAAACCACGAGGGAAACAGCCACGCAAATCCCTTGCTGGTCGGGTCCAATCATCGAACTAATATCCACAGAACCTCTCCACTCGGAACCGGAATCTAGCCCGATGACCCCGAAACACCGACCGCAGCCCTGTCGTACCCACGGCCGACGCCACACCGATTTTCGCCAACCCACTGGAGTACCTTCCGCGTACTGACGTGCCCACTAGCGCCATGCACCACGCCATGCCTAACACCACGTCCGAAATCTTCGTCGCCCAAACAAGTCGTTGCTGCGAACACAGAGTCGTCACTGAGACCCGCCTGGCTACGTAGATCTGGAGACATTACCCCCCTGATATACCGCCAGACCCACGAGCGGCGCCACTCACGGCCAACGCTACCCCGATCGTCGCCCACATAAGCGACTACCCACGTAGGATCGAACACCCCAGCGCGTTCGACACAACCATCCTCCCAGAAGACCAGGCCAGCCACAGGACCCCGATACCCCCCACGATCTCACCGAACCCGACCCAGAACTGATCTCCGATCCCTGGCCGCCGGACATAGCGCCACAGATCCAAAATTTCTGGACACGGAACTCCCAAAGTTCAATAATCTCCACGGGACCTCCAACATCGCAGAGCACACCATCGTCATGAGATAATCGACCCATCAAACAGAGGTACTACCCAAAGAACCCAGCCATGATGCGGATTATCGACGAGGAAGTCGACCAATTGATTCAAGAAGGTCTCATCGAACCCTCACGAAGCCCACAGCGCCCCCATCGTACTCGTACGTAAAAAGAACGGCAAATGGCGCATGTGCGTGGACTACCGACAACTCAACACTCACTCTATTCCTGACGCATACCCACTGCCCAGAATCAACTACATCTTGGAGCGCCTACAGAACGCACGCTTCATAACCACCCTCGATCTAAAGAACGGATACTGGCAAATACCCATGGCCAACGGAAGCAGAGAAGCCACCGCCTTCACGGTCCCCGGCAGAGGTCTCTATCAATGGAAAGTGATGCCCTTCGGATTACATTCTGCACCAGCAACATTCCAACGGGCCCTTGATACCGTGATCGGAGCCGACATGGAACCCTACGCATTCGCCTATTTAGACGACATTGTCGTCGTCGGACGAACTTCAAGGACCACCTACACAACCTGGCAATAGTCCTCCTCGCCTCCGAAAAGCGAATCTGCGGATAAACGCGGAAAAGTGCACATTTTTCCAAAACCGGATCAAATATCTTGGTCACGTCATCAGCGAAGAAGGTATCCACACGGACCCCGACAAGATTGCCGCCGTCAAAGAACTCAAGCCACCCACGAACCTAAAAAGAACTACGTCAGTGCATCGGAATGGCATCATGGTACCGAAGATTTGTGCCAAACTTTGCTACAGTAGTCCAACCAATGTCTCAGCTACTCAAGAAGGGACAAACATGGACATGGACTGCAGATCAACAAGCGGCCTTCGACCAACTAAAGGAACTACTCACGACGCTCCTGTACTTGCTTGCCCCGATTTCAACGTCAAGTTCTCACTACAAACCGATGCGAGCAACCTCGGCATAGGCGCCGTACTCACGCAGGAGATCGAAGGGAAAGGAACGCGTCATCGCCTATGTCAGCCGACGCTTGAACCAGGCCGAGGGAAACTACTCCGCCACAGACAAAGGAATGCCTCGCCGTCATTTGGGCAATCCGAAAACTACGATGCTACCTAGAGGGATACCGGTTCGACGTTATAACAGACCATCTCGCGCTGAAATGGCTAAATACTCTGGAAAACCCCACCCGGAAGAAAGGGGTGTAACGAACCGTTACATTCGTATAGATATTCACACTGATAGCACTAAGTTACTTTTGCATTTCATATTCGTACTAATAGCACTAAGTTACGTTGTCATCTATATACCAACAACACAAACACCATACATCTCTGACACTGTACAATTTCAAGTCCCGCGCCGATCGATTTCTGCCGAATCGACACACGCGCCATAATTTCCACAAGAGTTACCCAACTCCAGTTTTCCCCGAGTTACACAACTCCACGCAGGTCATTCCTCGGTACGACCGAGCCAATGACCACAGCCCTGACTCAGCTCATTTCTCGGTGCATCCGAGGCAATGACCGTGTCGGTGGCACGCGCTGGAGAACCCCGACACCAAACCCGCACCCAGACTTGCGGACTCCTTACTCGAGATCGGGCTTAAATGGCCCGAGCCCTCGATCAATCAGGGCAGTCCATCGCCTATCCTAAAACACGGCAGTCCATCGCCTATCGTAAACAGTAACGGCAGTCCATCGCCTATCCTAAAACACGGCAGTCCATCGCCTATCCTAAAAAAAACGGCAGTCCATCGCCTATCCTAAAACACGGCAGTCCATCGCCTATCATAAGCCAAAACGGCAGTCTATACAGCCAACGGTATTGGCAGTCCATCGCCTATTCTAAGTCGCGTCACCTCCGCGAACACTACACACGAAACCACAAGACATTTATACGACAAATAAAAACCAGTTAAATAATATCAAAAACAAAACCCAACAACGTGTCGTCAATTCTTCGTCGAACCCTCAACGGAAATAAGGTAAACCCAACCAATTATTACCAAACACCAAAAACTCTGGTGTCAGCATTTTCCTCACCGAGCACGACACCGAACGGTGTTAACATTCTTGTTCATTGCCAAGTGCGAACACCTACACGGTAATTAGATCCTACGCCTGCTCCACTTTCGGTCTCACGGCCAAGCCTTTGTTTTGAAGTCCCAGCAATCTACAAAAGTCTTGTAGAGAACCCTGGACAGATTTGAGCTTACCTCAGTCTGAAATAAGGTCAACATTACAAGTGCCCCCCTTTCTTCCGGGTGGGGTTGCAATTGGCCGCTTTGGTTACTCCTGGGTCGGCAAAAGTTTCTTTGTCAACGTGTTTTGGCGTTTCTATTGGTGGTCGTCCGGGGGTCGTTGTGATCGCTGGTGTCGTTTGCTTCCTCCCAGCAGGGTCGCTGTCAACGTGTCGTGGTACTCTTTCAGGTCGTTGATATTTGCGACTTTCGGTTTCCGACTTCCCCGGCAGTTGCAACTTGACGATATTTGTTGACGCGAAACCTTTGACTTTGAATGGCCCATCATATTTTGGGGCCAATTTCGCAGCGAAGCCGTCGGCTGCGTTGGAAAGGTGGTGTTGCCTGATCAATACTAGTTGACCCACCGTGGGTCGCCATTGTCGTCGGCGAAGATTGCCAGTGCCGGGATTGTTCTTGACTCGCCCGCTGAATGTTGTTCCGCACTATCGCGAATACTTCTTTTAGTCGGGTTGCCTTAGTGTGAGCGCTGTATCGGAGGGCTTCCTGTCCCTGGTGTAACTTCGTCGTATAGTGCTCCAGGTAAGCGGGGTTCTCTCCCGTGTAGCAGGAAGGCGGGGCTGAATCCAGTTGTTTCGAGACACTGGAGTTGATTGCTTCTAGTGAGATTTCGGGTACGAGTTCGTCCCATGTGTTTTGATGATCCTCTACGGAAGCCATTGCAATCATGGTCTTCACTGTCCATTGGCCCGTTCTGTAGGGTTTTCCTGGGGGCAATACGGTGCGGTGTTGCAGATCAACGCCGGCTGTTTGCAAAAAACAGGCGGAATGAGCGGCTGGTGAACTGTGTTCCATTGTCACAGACGAATCGTTTTTTGGTACGCCGAAGTGACTTAGAATGCGTTCCCGAAAAGCTAGCTCTGGGGTAGCTGTGGTAGCTTTCTTAAGTGGCACTAGTTCGGTCCATTTTGTGAAGGTGTCGAAGAATACCAGAAGCATGGTGTTCCCTCGTTTTGATCGGGGAAGTCCTCCTACGAAGTCGGCGCATAGTGTGGCGAATGTGGTTCCTCTGCCCTGCGGGTAAGCATCTTACCCACGGGCTTTGCGTTGCAGTGCCTTGAACTTTTGACAGCTTAAGCAGCTGCGTACGTATTTCCGCACATCGCGATATAGGCCGGGCCAATAGTATCGTTGTGTTATCCGTGTGATGGTTTTCCGAATGCCGGTGGCCTGCCGTTGGCTGATCATGGCATTCCTTGAGTACTCTTTGGCGTCGGTCTTTTGGGACACAGAGTTTCCATGACACATAGTCGTGATCGTCGGCTCCGTGGCCCAGATGTCTGTAGAGTTCTCCATTCTCGAAGACGTAGTCGGGGGTATTTATCGGGTTCCTCTTTGGTTTGCTGAATTCGTCGTGTGAGCCAGGGGCAAGTTGTTTGCGTCCTCTTTGATTCTTACTACTTAGCGTCTCAAGGGTTGTCAGGACAGGGCATCGGCGACCACGTTTTTGTTTCCCTGCTCTGTAGTGGACGTCGTATTGATACTGTTGGGTTCGAGTGCCCACCTCGCTATTCTTCCGTAGAGGGCTTTCCAGAGTGTTCCTGCTCGGGCGCCACTTGTAATGTTACCTTATTTCAGGGCTGAGGGTAGCTCGAGTCTGTCGGGGATTCTCTACAAGACTTTTTGTAGATTGCTGGGACTTCAAAACAAGGCTTGGCCGTGAGACCGAAAGTGGAGCAGGCGTGGGATCCTAATTACCGTGTAGGTACTTCGCGCGGCGGCGACAAGAATGTTAACACCGTTCGGTGTCGTGCTCGGTAGAGGAAAATGCTGACACCAGAGTTTTTTTTGTTGTTTGTGTAATAATTGGTTGGGTTTTACCTTATTTCCGTTGAGGGTTCGACGAAGAATTGACGACACGTTGTTGGGTTTTTGTTTTTGATATTAGTTAACTTTGGTTTTATTTGTCGTATAAATGTCTTGTGGTTTCGTGTATAGTGTTCGCGAGAGGTGACGCGACTTAGAATGGAGCGATGGACTGCCAATACCGTTTGGCTGATAGACTGCCGTTTTTGGCTTATGATAGGCGATGGACTGCCGTGTTTTAGGATAGGCGATGGACTGCCGTGTTTTAGGATAGGCGATGGACTGCCGTGTTTTGGGATAGGCGATGGACTGCCGTTACTGTTTGATAGGCGATGGACTGCCGTGTTTTGGATAGGCGATGGACTGCCCTGATTGATCGAGGGGCTCCGGGCTGTTAAGCCCGATCTCAGTCACTGAGTCCGCAAGTCTGGGTGCGTGTCAGGTTCTCCAGCGCGTGCCACCGGCGGTCATTGCCTCGGATGCACCGATAAATAGGCTGAGTCTAGGCTGTGGTCATTGGCTCGGTCGTACCGATGACCTGCGTGGGTTGTGGCAACTCGGGGAAGCGCTGGGTTAGGGTAACTCTTGGCCAAATTATGGCGCGTGTGTCGATTCGGCGAAATCGATCGGCGCGTGGGACTTAAGTGTACAGTGTCAGATGTATGGTGTTTGTGTTGTTGGTATATAGATGACAGCGTAACTTAGTGCTATTTTGAATATGCCGGCAAAGTAACTTAGTGCTATCAGTGTGAATATCTATACGAATGTAACGGTTCGTTACAAAACTAAAATCAAATAAATATCAGTGATGAAAATCTAAATATCGGCTCCGCCGCCGCTCGCTGGTGGTGAAGTGTGGCCAGTGCTGATTCATCTACTAGCCGGATTACGTTCTTGAACCTTAAGAGATGGGGCCATCTTCGACCGGTTCGAAAAAGATTCAAAATGACTCAAAACTTGGACGAGTAAGACCTAAAAAGGCTTTCTGGGCTGTTGGAAAAAATTGGTCCAAGCCCGAGTTCGCCGCAGGGTGGTGTAAGAAGAAGTCGAAACCTGGAGGAAAGCGATACGCTTTTATTTATATTCATCTATATATGTTTTAAAATTCTTCGCCAAGAACACACGGATTGAATTTGTCGATATTCAGAATCTTAGAGAATGAAGCCAAGTTTTTTTTAGTTTATACGAATTCGCGTTCTTCATTATTTTGTGGATTTATTTTAAGTGGTAGGAAAACCCCGACAGCTCACAACAGTAACTTTGCAGGTTTTAGCGTTTGAGTGTAGCTCTAATTTTCCTCGAATATTAGTCGAACACTTATCTTTCCTGCATGATTGCGATTGGTACATCACGGATCGTAGGTTTTTACACACTCCGAGACGAAATATCGTTGCGAAGGTTCATACAGGTAATTTTTTTTTTATTTCATAGCTCACTAACAGACCCGCGCTCTTCGCTGCTTTCTTATTTAATGTTTTAGGGTTCATCTAAATT
Organism: Drosophila bifasciata; assembly: GCA_009664405.1. Classification (NCBI taxonomy): domain Eukaryota; kingdom Metazoa; phylum Arthropoda; class Insecta; order Diptera; family Drosophilidae; genus Drosophila; species Drosophila bifasciata. Next base: position 4,974,882 of record CM019043.1, on the reverse strand, counting down.
AAACAATGATAATTTTGTTGCAATAACATATTTTTTATTTAGTGCAATATTTTTTTTATTAATAATAGGCATACTCATAGCAAAAATCAAGACGAATGGGGAAATTGTAGTCGTTTTGAAATCAAATGGCATGTCAGTCCGGAATCATTGGAATTTTTTCGGAATTAAAAACGTATTCACCACCAACATTTTCTTACAGCAAGTCTTGAGCCATTTGCAAAGTCGTGGTGGATTAAAAGATTCCGCAGCATA
>CM019043.1:4941390-4974330 GCA_009664405.1 Drosophila bifasciata | reverse complement strand
AAAATGGCATGGCCATGGGGCCCAGAGTCCCATCTCGGCCCGTACCGGCTTTCATTAGCACAATCTAATTCGATAGTTGGATAGACGGACGGACACAGAGTGGACCTTCGTCTAATTGACACAGTCCAATAAAGCCGGTCCCAGTCAGTGCCAGTGCCAGTTCTAGTGCCAGTTCCAGCCAGCTCTGTGCACCGCGTCGAGGCATGCAACTATCATCTGTGTCTGGCAAAGCGCGATCCCAGCTATGGCTATTGCCGGCTGATTTATGGCAATCGTCGCGTGTATTTATTTACAGCTCGCTCCGAGTGACAAAATAACGCACAATAACTCAAGTATTTCGCTTATCGCCAGCCCACAAATCTCGCCTTGTGGCACAGACGCGACAGTCCTAGTCGGGATCGCCCCTTAGGGCTGCACGCTGCACATTCTGGCGATGGGGCGTGAGTCCATCCCATCGGATACAAAAGGTTTTTAGGACTAACTTTAACATAGGATTATGCGAGGTACTTTAACGTGGTCTTAAAATCTCACCTGATCGGGTGCAGTCAGGAGCACCCAAGGTGTGTACTCCTCTAGCACACAGCCGCTGTCATCGTCCGGGTGCGACTGCCGCTGCATGTATCCATGTGGGGACCGGCCAGGAAGGGTGCGTGTGCCGAGGCCGATGTTCCCGCCGCGGGATGATGCAGCAGCGATGGCGGCGACGGCGTGTGGACAACGCCGGCGACAGTTGATGGTGATGCGGTGGGAGCTGCGCATTCGTTTGGCAGTGGAGGAGCAGCCCGACACAGCGGGGCGAATATTGCGGTGCACCAGCTCCTCCCGTCAGTCGAGACCGTGTCAAAGTCCAGTTCCAGCTCCCAGTGGCGGCATTTGCTGATGATGGGGCGTAAGTACTGCTGGTGACGTTTAAGCGGCAGTGGGGAGGGGTGAGCGGCATGCGCGCATTCTGGGCGGCATACAGAGCGCTGGCCGAGGGCTGCTGGGCAGACCCAAGGAGGCCACAGCCAGCGAGGGGCGGCGGCGCAGGCGGTCCCTGGGGGCAGCCGCTGGGCGAAGATGTGGCGCGGCAGGGTGGGTATCTTCTGCAGATAGGAGATCTGCGTTAGCGGCGTCCGGCTGATGGGTCTGCAAGGGTGCAAAAAGGTTTACAAATTTAGCGTCGAGCCTTGACTAATTAAAATTTAATAATGAAAAATCCCAATTAAAGTGCTTCCTGCGACGGATGAGGCTTGAACATGGTGGGTTAGAGGTTAGCTTCGTTAATCTCTCCTACGCCGCAGTGTTTCGGATCAAATTGTTAATGTAAAATAAAACCGCATGGCAATCATATTCACATTGTATGGGTGCTCCCCCCGTACGTATGTATTCCCTTTTGTAAGTCGCCGGATTTATGCGGTTTTTCACTTCTATTTTTGCCCCGAACAAGCTGTCAATTTTAGTTTTGTTTTTTTGCATTTTTTTTATACACACAAAGAAGAACAGCAGGTGGTGCGGTGCGTGGGAGAGCGGAGGAGAGGAATTGTTTTTGCAAACGTCAAAATGAAAAATATACGCTTCCTTGCACTTACACAAACAAAATCGACATGAAAGCTTCGTGTTGCTGTTTGTCTGGCGCTATCTCCCGCCAGCCCAAAGTCCAAGCCCCCAAAGCATACCAAGCCCAAGCGCAAGCCCGCAGGGCTGTCGCCGTTATCATTCATGTTAAACCTGACATTGTTATCGCATCAGTCCTGGATGAATGCATGCCCTGTAATACATTTGCAAGCGGCTGCAACGGCTGTTTTCAGTGCCAATACATTGGTGGTGAAGGCTCAATAGCGCCTTGCGATCGCTGTAAACTGAGCTTTTAACTCTCTCTCTGACTCTGTGACTAATGTGTGTGTGAGAAGAATGGTATTTTTGCTTGCATTAAACAACTCTTTGACACTCTTTCCTTTGAGACTGTTCTAATCAAAAAGCTGTGAGTGTTCCACTTTTTGGCAGAGCATTCCCGCATTGCTCTCTAGCAGCAGCAGGCAAAATGAACACGCACCATTTCATGCCAGTTTGCTATATCAAAAGATAACTGTGCAAAAATTGTCTGTGCAAAACACATTCATGTAGAACTTTCTGTAGAATAGCAAGGGGAACTGAGGGTGTGGTGTGTGTGTGTTGTGTGGAATTAAAGTGGATGAGGGCGTCGACTGTACCAAACTGAAAAATGTGGAGTTCATGCGGAACATCAAAACAATGCTGTCCGCCCTTTGTTTTTTTTTTCACCAGTGAATTCTTTCATTTCATTTCTCTCTCTCCCTCTCTCTGCCGGATTCAACATTCAACATTCAGCATTTTCCAATTCCATTTCTAGTCGAGCAGCCGCCATAGAGAGTGTGTGTGTGTGTGGAAGGTAAGCTGGATCACTGATACCGGCATCATATCTGAACGAATACGAGTGAAGGAAATGCAGGTGGAGCAGTTGCTGCGGTTTTGCCAGCAAAATTAATTGCGCAATTTTGTACTCTCAATGGGGCAGGGGCCAAAGCCAACAAAAATCGTTTTGACATTTGAATTTTTAAGTAGAAAATGCTGTAGTTGTAGTACACTGTGCCCGCAAAAAAGAATGCTTTTGGCGGTGTGGCGTGGGATTGAACCTGGGGAATGTAATTGTGGCTTTGCCAGCGGGGTGGGGAGGGCGTAATGGAAATGAATCAAAAGTCGCTGGACATGCACATTGCAGCGTCCCAGCTGAATATGGCGGGCGCAAAGTGTTGGCCCGCTGTCAAATCAGCTGCATTCAAACTCAAATTACCGGACCAAACAAACGGCACCAACTGGGCGGCGACCGGCACCGCGGTCAACGCAGTCCACCACAGCTTCCCAGCGCAGCTCCAAGCTGCTGCGGAAATCCAACTGTTCCACAAATGAAAGCAAACCGAAACTGTGCCTAAACACAAAATTTGTTGACGGCCGCGGCACCGAAACATACACAGGTGAGGCAGAGAGAGAGCGCGGGAGAGGGCCTGCGGGTCCGTGTTAGAATTTATAGTACGACTTTTGGCGAGCCCCATCGAAACATCCAGACCACATCCCACATCAGATCCACATCCACATCCAACTATCCCACTCGGACCGACCTGCATTTACATTTCTTTTTCCTTTTTGTCCCACAGTTGTTGTTTTTTTTTTTTCTGCCACAATTTATTGTTGACTGCAACGAATTGCGTAAAATTTACCAGCCAGAAATTTGGCAAGTTTCAATTTGCAATGTAGTGGGGAACTGGGACCTACGACTGGGACTGGGTCTGGTCTATGAAGTCGGTAATGCCTGGAGGAACAAAATGGAAAGTGCAGAAGCATGTGCTGTGCAGTGAGTGTTAGTGTGCGTGCCACAAATGTTGCACAACAACATTGTTGTCGAAGGCAGCATAAAAGCGCGCGCTCCGATCTGCAGCTGCTGCCTGCTGCTTGCCACTTCTCGTATTTGCATTGATCGAGAACTGGCTGGACTCTGGGGACAGACTGCTGGGAACCCCTTCCTCCGTTCTTCGTTCTCCATTCGCAGCAATTGCTTTTGGCAGTCGTTGACCTAGAACTGGTTTTCTTTTTTTAGTTTTGCGCTTTCGAGGGTCTCCGTTCTAGGGGGCCCTTTGGAAAACTAGTTCACAGCCAGGCATCGGCATATCGAGGCGAAGAGACGGCCCGGTGATAACCCGCAACTGGGTGGGCGAACTTAGCAATCGAACCGGGCTGCAGCGCTGCTGTCTGGCTGTCTGAGTGTCTCTCTGGGGGTGTCTGGCCAGAGCTACAGCCAGTGCCTATATTTAGCCAGATCGCAGATCGTAGCTTTATCCGGCATCCCAATGAATGATCATTATGCGGCGGACGCGTTGACAAATTGCTCGCCCAAAGTCGCTCTCGAGCGATGAGCGACGGCTCAATGGCCGGCCAAAGACGGCTAAACGATGGACAGAGACAGACAGACAATGGCTTAAAAGGTTAGCCTCAAATCACTTTTGGCACTTTGTGTGCGGTTTTCTTACAAGTCATTTGTGTGATTTGGGTTAATGTTGATGAGCAGCCACAGCCACAGCAGCAGCAGCCAGTCGAAAATTTCTGTTTTGTGTTAACATTCAGAGTTACATTCGCTACAGCGAAAGTTACACCATGCAACATAAAACCAGGTGCTTGTATGGCTTCTGTTTTATCTGTCTGTGTGTGTGTGTGTTGTTCGCTCTCGGCCCAATACTCCTGCGGGCAGGTGTATTAATATCCCATCAAGACTGGTTTACCGTCTAAGTTTTTACGACATCTCTCTCAGCCGGACAACAATTATGTGGCCTTCCTCTCCCCCTCTCTCTTTGGTCTCTCTACACATGTCCTTTTTATTGTTTTACTATCCCTTGCAGAGCCACAAACACACACACACACACACATACAGGAAAACCCCAAACAGCAAACAACAAAAGTTTATTAAAAAGCTTCGGCCAGCTTCGGTGTTTGCTGCGATTGTCATAAACGATTTTTGAATTGTCCATAAAACTGGCTGACTGGCTGGCTGGCTGGGCAGTAAAAGGACACGAAGAGACGGAGAGCAAAAGCTCGTAAAGTTTCTATGAGAGAAATGTTCGTTCATATTCCCCGATGCGCCCCTTCCCGCACCATTCCTAGAGTGACTGCCACGACACGTTCTGCTGCGTCTGCCTTGTCAACATGACAATGACATTTGGCGTGTTGACATTTTTATTGACTTTGGCAGGCGGCAGGCTGCTGGGGGAAGGGGAGGCGCAACAATTTTTCTGTTCGCACTCAACCTGAAAGTTGATTAAGAATGTGCGGATGCTGCCCCACGCGACTCTGTGCGAGTGCAGCAGACACTTGCCCCCTGCCTCAGCCACTTGGCTCTGCTTCAGAATCTGCCTCTGCCCGATTGGGTGGTCTCTGGGTGCGTTTATTACGCATACGCCAAGTGGCACTAATTGCTGGATACGGCAACTGTACTTTTCCGATTGCCCCGCTAATTTGTTGTTTCAATTTGCCAGTTTAGAAAGTTGCATCATTGTGTGGCAGTGCAAAATTCAATGCAGCTTATCTTTGGGTAACAACTAAACCAATTAAAGGTTGGGGGGCAAATATGTTGTTGCTGCCCCTGCCCCTGCCACTGCACCTACTGCTGTCTCTGCCCCTGCTTCAATTTATTTCTGCTGCTTTGTTCCTCTCTGCTTAGCTCAGCGCTGCTCTGCTCTGGTAACGGGCAGGAAAATTGTTTTCCGAGCGTGCAAATTTTCACAGCTGCAAACAGCAGCAACAACTATGCCAGCAATTTGTGTGCTAAGCGGCACACATTGAAGCGAAGGCCCCCATCCCCAAGCAACACTCTGCTCAGAACAGGCAGCACTGAGAGGTAAAGACACCGCGAACGCAAACGCAGACACTCGCCGCTTCCTGGAAACGTGCAACAGCAGCAAACAACAACCAAAACACTGATCAGGTTTTGTGGCAGAAGCAGCAACAGCAGCAGCAGCAGCTCAATGTTATGGCTAGGTGAATGCATTGCTGTTGGCTTTTCCACTCGGCAGTTGCATCATCAATGCAAATTTTGCTGCTGGGGGCGGGACGGGGGGAGAGGGTCGCAGCCAAAGGTGTGTTTGGCCAAAGTTCCAATTTGTTTTCATGGTAATTGATTCAGGGCATTAATTTTTATTCGAAGCGGACACCAATTAATTCCGAAACTTTGTTTGGCCAATACATCAAAGCAGAACACAAATGGCCAAGCAAACGCATCATGTGCCGCTTGCTCTAGGTCGGTCGCCCACCAGGCCCCTGCCTGCCTGACTGTGCCACAGAGGCCCACCACACTACCCACTACAGCCGTTCCTTTGGAGCAACTCCATTGCCAGCTCCATCTCAAGCATCGCTTGGCTGTGTGTGTTCCACAAAGAGGAATAGAATGAGATGGAGATGGTGGGGCAGGGGCAGGGAAAAGGGAAGGAAGAGTTGGCCTACGGCATCCATTTGGAGACGTTGCCTGGCTGTTGGCTGCTTGCTGCTTGCTGCTTCTGCGGTCGTTGTCTTTGGTCTATGAACTTGTTTTCTCCACTCTGCCACTATCCACTGTGTACCCCCTCCCCACCCCATCCGTTTGCTGCCACAACGGCCTCTACCTGTGGCCCCTTTCCGCACTTATTTTTAATTGAAGCCGTGTCTTTGGCTCTTTCTGTTCTTTTTTTTCTCTTCTGCTTCCATCCCAGCCATGCTTTTTGTTCCTTGTCGTCTTTGGGGTTTTTTCTTTCTTTTTTCTCTACGATTTTTGTTGTTGCTTTGATGCTTCGATTTTTATACATTAATGCTGGCTTTATTGCCAGAGTGATTATGCTCAATTTTTGTTTTTGACCATAATTACATTTCGTTCTCCTTCCTTGCTGGCCAGAGGTTCCCCCCACTCTACACGGCAGCCGTTAGCTCGAGTTGATTTCGATTGGAACTTGGTTTCTGCTTTGGTTTTTATGATGATTCGGTAAACAAATTGGCATTGATTGATTTTTATTTGGCCGTGGATCCGCACTAATGCAAACAGATGAAAAAAAAACTGACTGAGAGAGTGAGGGAAATCACGCTTCGAGTGTTGAGTCGTTGAGTCTCTGCCGTCGTGTGTGTGTATATATCGGATACATTTAGCCACGAAGGTCAGCCTTAAGCTGAAGAAGTTGAATTTTTTGAGTTGTGAGATTTCCACTTGATGGCACTCCGAAGCAGAATTTGGGGCATAAATCATTCCAGCTTATCCAGGGCCAGCAAAACTGCATTCAAGACTAGAAAACTATAATTATTAATGACACATTTGGATGCTAAAACATCGTCGGCATCGGCATAGTCCAGTTCAGTTCAGTCCCGTCCAGTGCCGTCCCGTCCAGCCAAATCCGATTTGATTTATGTGGCTTGCATCTCAACAAAACTGTTCACAAATTAACCGTAATAAAGCAGACTCTTGTGGTTGTTGCAGCTCCCGCTGCTGCTGCTCCTGCTGCTGCTGTTGCATGTTGGCTTATTTTTTTGATTTATGGCCAACTGAAATTGGAATCTAATTTCTTGGCCATTAACAAAACCAGCAGCAATGAAATTGTGTTCGTCTTCTGCCTACGCAGAGAACTCTCTGGTGGATGTTGTCCTCTCTCTCTGTCTCTTGGCTTTGGTAGAACGCACAGAAAGGGTATTACGATGCTGGCTAGTAGTTTGCATTTTCCAAGAGACTCTGAAAACTCTGAATAGAGGAAATGCTAAGCGTAGATCGATTTATCACAGTTTCGGAGTAGTTTATACCATCATTAAATAGTCATAACTCTCAGTTTCGTTCTCGTTCTTGTGTGAGCTATAGAATTCTCATCAGATAAGACCATTCAAAGACATACAACAGAAAGAGATACAGAGTTATAAATTCTATAAATGGTCCTATAAATATTCCTCATTTTTCTACCCAAATAATAATCAAAATAGCGTATCATAAATAACGTCTAAATGTCGCCAAGTATTCTTGCCACATCTGATAATCATATCGCAGAGGCTCCTCCGCTCACTCGCATCGCAGTTTCAGGGTATTCGGGACTTCGGGCCGCCTTGGGCCGCTGCCCGTTTGTTGCCATTTGATTTTGGCCAATGTTTGACAAAAAAAAGCTAGAAACGGTAAACTGTGCACTCTAGCACTAACTGTTCTCTGCGGCTCGTTGACAACTGCCAGCAGCATGGCAACATGGCAGCATGGCGAAAATAATTAGCTGCTAATTGCATTTTATGAGATGCCCTGACAGTTAAATGATGCGGCAGGTTGCAGGTTGCAGGCTGTAGGTCTGTAGGTTGTACCAGGGGTACAAATGATATTGCTGATTTGTCATTTAGTCGCCGGATGGCGATGAGAGCCGATTAGACACTGGCTGGACTGGGAAACCCAACCATCTAATCCCCGTTCAAACAATGATAATGCGTGAAGCATCAACCGCTTGCCGCCTGCGAGGCCGGTCCGCTTATCACACTCTGTGGATCGCACTCAGTCGCCGATCCCCTGCCACCGTCCCAGCCCCTGTCCCAGCCCCTGTTGCTGCCACAGCCCCTGCTAGCGAGCAACAGAAACCAGCTTGTGGCAAGTTCAAGAGCTAACGAGGCAGGAATGCAAAGAGTGTTAATGCAGCCTGCTGCTGCTGCTGGATTGGATTCGGCGTCCGTCCAGTGTCCGGCATGCAGGCAATTTAAATGCAAAAAGTGAAGCTGTCAATAAAAATTACGCGACTGCCTCCACGCTGCCTCCGCTAGTTGCATGCCCCCCGTTGCCCCATACCACCAGCCATTAATTTATTGCCTTGCGTGTCTGTGTGAGTGCGTTAAATGTTTAATTAATTAGATCTATTATAGGTAGGGGGTAAGCGATCTATATATATTCTTAGCTGTGGAATTTCCTGGTCTCTGCCCCGATCTGTCACTCAAGTGTCAACTTTTGGGCCAAATAAATTCCAAAATATCCACAACAAAATCCCTTTTAGAAAAAAACACGCACTTGTTTTGATGTATGCCATAGGAAACTGTTTTATAAGCCCATTTCTGATCTGAGCTGATCTGATCTGATCTGAACGAATTGCTTTGATGTGGGCGCAGACAAGTCATGGAGTGAGCTCCAAAACTGATTTCAATTTCAATTTCTCTCTGCCCTGCGGAGTTCCAGACACTTTGACAGCAGCTTAAGACGCTTGAAAAATGCCTCAAAAAAGCAGCAACAACAGCAAGGGATTAGTCGAAACATTAGGATACCCTTTGATTATATGATTGTTTCACAGCCAAACTTCTGCTCGAATTCGTAATACCTTTGGTTAGGGTACAAAATTCACAAAACTCTATTAATATGCGAGGCAGTTGTGTTGTGGCTCCATAAATGCTTATAAACATGCTCTAAGCCTGCCTCTGCCCCCCCTGCCTGCCTGCCTGTACCCCCCCTCTCCCTTGTGGGTTTCTTGGCAATTAGCATGGCGAACATGTTAAGAGGGAGGGAGCCTCTTAATGGCCTTGCTTTATTTTCACATTACCGTGGAACCTGAAACACACAAAACAGAAAACCTTAAAAAACTAAAACAAAAACAAAATCATATTTTATCGCCATGCATAAATAAATCACAAAAGCCTGGCCTATGTATGTATGTTGCTGTGTGTTGCCTCGCACTTCTCTGGCGCCGTCTGCCAAGTGGCAAGCAAGAGTTGGCCAATTGTCTGGGGCAAGTCATGCAAGTTGCCGCCATCGTCACCAGCTCCAGCTCCATCTCCATTTCCATCTTCATCTCCATCAGGAGTTTGGCTTTGGCTTTACGTGCGTTTTGTTTTGTAATTAAGTTGCATCTGCAACAGAGCCACGCCCACAAGACATGTGGGCATTTGTCAGGCGGCAGTGGCTGCTGCTGCTGCTGCTAGTAGACGAGGCTGTTGCATTTTGTGGCCAAGTGCTCCTAATGGCTTTGTTAATTAAAACCAAAATCAATATGAATGTGCCGCAAGATCTCTGTTGCAATCTCTCTGTCTCTGGCTGTGGCAGAGTCTGTGAAGTAATTCCTTGGAAGTACACAACATATTTCCCATGCCAAAACTTCCCCGATCTCGCACTAACCATTAACTTTTAGTATCCCCAGCAAAAGTCCAAAGAATGAATATAAAAATATTTTCAAAAAAAATACCCGCGCAAATTCTTCTGCCTCTTTTGCGCTCCGTTGCTCCGTCGAAGACATCAATTTTTTGTCATTTCGACGGCCGAACAAGTCGTAAATGTGTCTCTCCGTGGCACCGCCCCCTTAACACGCCACAAACACTGGACCTGCAACTCGGACTCGGACTCCTAGTCGAGAGGATTCCCGGTTAAGCGCTCAAGATTTATGCGGCATTCGATGGCAGTTAAGATTGAATTGAATGCTTAGACACGAGCTGAACACAAGTTAATTGCCAGAGTTGGATGTGAGCCAACTCACAGAAGCCATTCAGAGTGACAGGCAAAGGATGCAGAGGGGGGAGACTGGAGTTGGTGAAAAAGAAATTATTGCAGTGCAATTTTTTAATAACTTCATTAAGCAATCCCGCTGGACGCAGTCGAAACCAGATTCCCGATGCCGAATCTCGGGTTTTGCATATAACTGGTAGATGCTAGTAGATGCTTGATGGCAGAATGCGAATTGGAGACTCTCTTCCTATCTCTCTCTCTCTGTCTGTCTGTCTCTGTTTCATCGATTTGCTTCTGGGCGAGTATCGCGTGTGGCTACCGGATTTTAGGGGACAGGAAGGCGGTACTCATGTCAGGGCCCATCAAAACGGCGTCTGTTATTATCAATAATTATGCTTTGATTGCCTTCGCCCAGGCATCGGTCAGTGGCAGTTTCTGGTTAGCCAGGCCATTCGGCAGTGCAGCTCTACAGTTTGGTTTTCAAGTGTTTTGTCCCGCCGCTCTCTAATTTGCAGTTTCCAAAGTTCATCATGATCATAATCAGCATTAGTATGGGATCGTAATCATCATGATGATGAAAACTAATTGAGTTGTGGCTCCATATCTCCTCTTCCGTCTCTCTCAGTTTCTGCTGCCAGTTCGTTGCCTAAGTCTTTTGTTTTAGGGGCCAAGCGGCCCAAAAAATTTTGCATACTAAATCAAAGCCCTTAAATGTCCCATAGAAATATATGCCAATATTGTGCTGCTGCTCCCCTCCCCCACCTCCTCCCACCACGCCCCAGCCATGCAAATAAAAAAACAGAGAAGGAGAAGAAGAAGGAAATGTCATGCGGCTGCGGGAAAACAATCGCCGGCCATATTTCATAAGCTGCGTGCCTGCCATCCACAAACACAATAACTTAGGAGGCATGGGCATACATATAGTACACCCGTAGTGCCCCCTCTTCCCGATATTTGCATGGCATTATGCAAAATCATGACATGAAAGCGGAGCTGTGCTCCGCCAGAGCAGAGTGCAACGGTGCGCAGGAGCGATGCAACAACCTATGCTGCAAACCAAATGGACAGACAGACAGAGAGAGAGGGCAAAGAGAGGGGTAGAGGTAGCGATAGGGATAGCAAAATAAGTTGACGGACGGACAAAGGCCTCTGGTAAATCACACTTTGGCAGTTGTCGTTTGTTTACCGCCGCAACGGCCCAAAGAGGCAAAGCGCCAAAGCGTCGTATGCGTAACCTGAGTATGCCACGGTAAGAGGAGACTCCTAGCCCCCCCACTCCCCCGAGACTCCTGACTTCGATGTGAGTGATGCGTAAAGGCAGAGGAGTGGGGCAGAGTGCAACGCAGCGCAACGAAACCAGACATCCCCCCAGCGGCTGTGCGCACACTGGTGCAAGGTGTGATCAACACAAAGGGAATGTACAGTGGGGGGTGCGAGTAGCGAGAAGATTTCTTTGTTAAATGCAAATTAAAAAAGAGCAGGAGAGGCAGCACTACGTATAGTACTACGTACTGGATAGGCAGTGGGAACTATTAGAGGTAATTTTGTTGATAGTGGGAACGAAGCCAAAAGAAGTTATTATTTTTGTTTAGCTACGTGGGAGTGCGGCTGCCATAGAATTATATGTCTATTAGGGCTCATTGCTGGATGCTACATAAGAACTAATGGATGGCAGTTGATGTATTCATTTTGTGCTGCCAAAGAAATGCGATTAGGCATAGAATTTGTACTGGAAATTGTTTTTTGTAAATAGATTTTCAGATGTGCCCAAAAAGTTAGATGTTTCGATATTTAATAGTTACTTTAATCTCTATGATCTCTGACTTTCTCTCAATCGAGATTTGCCCATAGCCATAGACCACTGTTTCGTTGGGTTTCAATTTCAGGCTGCCAGCCAAGACAAGAACAAGTTCCCATCTCCCCAACCCACAACATTGGGGGCTGTCGCTGGCTGTTTGGCTCGCTGTCGACTGTCGGCTGGCTGTCGGTTGTCGACTGTCGGTTTGTTGCGTGTATTTTGCGGTCTGGCTCTGGGTATTGGGCTGCGAAGAACACGCAATGTGTGTTCATTGACTTCTGCTTTAGCATCACCATCTCCACCATTGGCTGCAGATTCGACTGGAGATTCAGTTGCCGCTTCAGTTTCTGCTGGCTGCTGCCAACTTGCGCAACAAGTTGCTGCCGTCTCGGGATCGGTTCGGGATCTCCTTGCCGCAGGGCAGCGGTAATCAATCATTATACGACTGGGGGCAGAGGCAGCAAAACTTATGCATTTAAATTGTCAGCAGGAGCAGCAGAAGCAGAAGCGGCAGCAGCAAATGCTAAATGCAAAATGCCAAAAAAGGGAGGATAGGGAGCCAAATTGCAACTGACAAATGAACCGAGATGCCAGGCGGAAAGTTACTCACTCATTTGACTCCTGCTGTGCGGCTCCTGTGGCCACTTCCTTTGCGGCTACGCCGGGGGCTGTGGCTGTGGCTGTGACAGTGGCGCCCGTGCTCGTGCTTGTGTCCAGCTCATTGAAAGTGAAACTGATATCGTGGGGATCCTTAAACGGCTTCATGCTGCGCGGTAAACCCCGTTGCCGCAGGCTCAGATTCAGGAACTGTAGATCGCCGGCGGTCAGAGGTTGCAAGCACCGCCGCTGGCTGGGTAATACGAGCCGGCAGCGGGGGCACAGGACGTGGCTGTTTCTGCTTGGGCGGCAGCGCAGGCTTGGGTGCCTCCGACTCCTCCTCTTCTTCCTGTTCGATGATCTCCAGGACCTGGGCCGTGGCCTCCGTTGTCTCCAGCTGCAGCTCGTAGAATCTGGCTATGTTCTCGGTGGCCTCCAGAGGACTGTACTGCTTGCCCTTGCCCCGCACCAGATCCCCCAGATGATCCGCATCGATGCCGAATAGAAAGGGATCATCGAGCACGGTCACCCTGGCATTTCGCTTGGTCAGTTCGCTGGGAGGTTCACTCTGCGGCTTCATTCCCTTCGCCGTCTTCTCCGCTCTGCTCTCCCCTTGACGGGTGGCTCGCAGAGAGCGCAGCAGCTTTTGCTGCGTCGCGGCGACGAGGAGAGTGGAAAGAGTGGGCGACCTGCTGTCGATGCAGCCCTTTGGCCACTCTTGACCCTCCCTACTCCTGCGCCGACTGGCTGGCTGCTATCTCCCAGATCAATGCCATCGTCCGCATCTTCTCCGGCATCTAATTGCGCCGCGATAAAATCACCATCGCCCATCGCGACCGTGTCGTACTCCTGGCCCGCTTCCTCTCCCCTCTCCTGTGCCCGCTCCTGGGCTGCATTGTCGTTCTCCTGATTGGCTCCGGCCAGGCGCTGGGCCGCTGCCTTGCTATAGAGCTGTCGATAATATTTCTGCTGGTCGCCGTACAAGAAGCAGACGCGCCACCATTGTTTGCATGCCAGCAAATTGGCGGTACGTGGCACCATCGCTGGCTCCATGCTGCCCGTGGCAGTGGCAGTGGCACTGGCACTGGCAGTTGCAGTCGCTGTTGCAACATCTACTCCAGTGCCGCCTGGCGACGCTGACAGGCTGCTCATGTTGCTTATTATTATTGTTCTTGGGCCGTAATTATTTTTCAGTTCGCGTTGTCTTTCCTTGTTAGCAATGACATTATCCTTCCTTATACTCCTTTTCTTGCTTTTTGCACTTTTTTTTATTTTTTTTTCTTTTTTTTTTTTTTCTTTTTAAATTTATTTAATCTGTTTTTGTTTTAGTTTTAGTTTAGTTTTACCTTCTAAAAGAATTATATTTATTTGGCATTTAATTAGTTGAGAAATTTCCTTAGTTTGTGGCAATTTTGTTTCCATTTTTTCTATTTTCTCAGCAGCATTTCAAACGATACGGAAATTTCTTCGCGGAGAAAAAAGTTTCGAACTTTCACAGCAGACAAAAAACTGTTTGATCGATGGCCTATAATTTACGCTCGAAACGAGATGAAAATCTGTGAAAAACAGTATCAAGGCCTCCCCGCCAACACTTTCCCCAAGAAATAATCATCAACAGATTTTCTGTGTAGCCCGAAAATTGGAAGTTGTTGTTGTGGCCTTAATAATGATGGGATCTAAGGTAAATAGCAAAGTGCTTGCCGCGTTTACCAGTAGTAAGCGTAATCGTAATGGCCAGGCCAGGCCAGGGCAGGATGATGATGATGGCGATGCCGGGTAGTCAGGCCAACAGCCATCAGGCGATTAGTCACGCCTCTAATAAAGACACAAGACACGTAGAAGGTAGTCAGTCAGTGGATGCATGGATGGAAAATGTGGAAAAACATTTTTGCCAAGTGCGAGGCCAATGCAACTGCAAATGCAGTTTTCCATGGCGGCGATGCCCTTGTCAGATAATAATAACTTCATCTTCATCATCATCAGCAGAAGCAGCAGCAACAGCAGCAGGAATGGGCAATGGCAATGGCAACTGCAACGGCAGCTGCTGAGGATGAGGTTGAGGATGAGGCAGCTTCAAGTTTGAGTGGTAGCCAAATGCCTTAACAGCCATTCCAGCAGCTTACCAGCATCCACCAACATACACGTGTGTTTTTATGTGTGTTTGTCTATCCTAGAGTGCATTAAGCTGCTTTTAGCTTAGTGCTCTTAGAACTCTTAGCCGTGTACATTAGGGGTGGAGGGGGGGCATTGGTAGAAAGTAGTCTACTCGCAAGAGTCATATTTATAAGATCAATGCGAATGCAGGGAAGGCATAAGGGGGGAGGTAGGGAAGGCTGTCAATCAAAAGTGGAGGCAATATTTATCAGATTACCCAAGGCTTCAAGATCAAAAGATCACTCGAAATAAGAGAACTCTGCTTCCCAGGCAGCCATCAAGGGAGGGGCACACACAGACAGATAGACATTCCAAGTCACTTCAAAAGAATCAACAATTGTGGCAGGAATTCCAGTTGTTGTTTTTGTTTTTCTAGCTTTACCCCTACCCAAACTGGTACATAATTGAATTATAAGGAAGAACAAATGCAATCATAACTGAGTGTCCCCCCGCCCACACATGGCTACTAGTAGGCTGCCTGCCGCTGGCTTCCGGCTAAAACACACTCAAACACACACAGAAAAACCGAACTGAAGATGATTTCTAGCCGCAACAAAAGTCGGAGACCACAGCACGCGATCGCGGGTAAATCTGTAGTTAGAGAAGCTCGAGAATCGACTCGAGCAGCAGAAACGGCAATAGGCAACGGCGGGTGTGATTAGAGACCCCAATGAGTGGGTAAGTGGCCATGGGGTGGGAAAGAAACCAGTTTAAAAAGAAAAGCGGCACCTTCTACATGATTCACATGTGCCACAAAGAGATGCAGTCTCAGCCTCAGTCTCAGCTACAGCCTCTTCAATGAGTCTTGAGGCGATTAAAACGCGATCACACAATAATCATAAAGCAAAAATGGAGTCCAACCAACGAATGCCCAAACAAAGACTTCCGGCGATGGCAGATGTGGAGACTCTTGTGGTGGAGACTACAGCTGCTTGCTTGGAGACTCTGACGAGTGTTGACTTAATGCTGCTGCCGGCAGGCACCGTTAGTATTTATTGATACCTGCTTCGGACATGTGTAAGTGACGCCATCAACGGCCACGATCGATCGATCTACGAGTACAGTGTATGTATAGTTGTCGCATAATTTATCCCCATAGGAAATTGCCAGTGCTACTAATACGAGAGTATATATCGTGCCTGACCCAGTGCCAGTTGGTAAATTGATTGAAATCAATCTGATTGAAGGCATCTCAAGCAGGCGGCCACATAACGGCGCGTCATACATACATACGTATAGTAGTAGATATGAGCAATTTGCATACATATAGCCAAAACATCAAATCAAGCCAAATACAGAAGTGACTTTTACGACTATTATTGCATACATTTTTTTGTACTGGCATGATTTTTATTTTTTGTTTTTTCGCTGGCGGCTCTGTCATCAATCCTCCAACTGCAATTACCCAGTTTGTCAGGATTTCTACAATCTACCCTCTCTCCGCACTACTCTCTCTCTCTCTCTAGTGCCTTGTGCTTTGTGCACTTTGTTTTATGCAGCCTTTTATTGCCGGACATTTGTCTAGTTTCTGGTTTTCATTGCCAGCGGCTGGTTGAAAACTGCGTGGAAAATGTCAGACAAGCGCAATTAATTTTATTGCTATTTATGCAGATTTTTCTGCAAGTGTATAGCTGCAATTGCCATGGAGTCGGACGGTGGGGGGACTATCTCTAATTTACAGGAATGCAGGTTAAAAAGTCAATTGCTTTGTCTTGGTTTACTTTTCTTTTTACCCCTGCCCCATCCAACCGAACAACTGTTTAAGCCATTCACCGCATTCAACCTTTTTTGTTGTGCCTACTACTTCAACTGCATTTCATTTAACTCGAAATGTTGAGCGGGGGGCATCTCTTTTGATCTGCTTGAAATTGTGTTATCAAGAATCCCATTCAACGTTAGAGAGAATCTGGCATATCTATGGACTTATCACTGACTGGTTAAGTGGTTTAGAAAGCCGCCACAGACATGACAACTCATTCAGCCTCACTCCCCCTTACCACGCATCTTGCAGCATCAGATTCCAGCTTCTAGCTTCCAGCTTACAAATGCTGCTGCTGCAACTGTAAAATTTCATAATTTATTATGCAGTCTGATGGCCCAATGGCAGCTGGCACATTTTCCAATATTAACATACGAATGCCAGCCAAGATAAACAATGAGAAATATGCGTTTATTAGAGATCTACACACAATGTTGACTTCTTTCCGGTTCTACCATTACACTAGGTAGAGCTGTGGGTGTGTGGGGTGTGGCAAAGAGATATCTCACTTGCGGAGACAGCGCCCGCTAATGGATTAACTTGTTTGTCTATTTTATGCCCCAACTATAATTTAGGTTTCCTAAAGCTCCACTCTTTCTTGGGTGCTGTTCTTTGGCTTTGGCCTCCTCCTCCTCTTCAACTCACTAATAATTACACAGCTTAGGCTTAGGGGAGCCTAGAACTAGTTTTCGAAAGTAGTCGGTGCCCAGAGTCCGACACGGGCCTAATGAGGCATTGTCTGGGCAGTCTCATATTTCATTGGGCCCCCCGATTATAATCTAACGCCTGTCCGCTGCCTAATCGAGTCGAGTGGCGAGTGTTAAATGCTTTTGTCTCCTCTGAGAATTGATTGCCCATTAATGGAAATTTGTCATTCCCATGGCAGCATTCCTGCACTCTTTTTTATTTCTATTAAATTTTAATTACGTTTACATGAAACTTGAGACGCAGAGGCTCGAGGAAATTGGCAAAAAGTCTTGATGGGCCATAAAAATAAACAAAAACGCAGCGATTCGAGGTGCAAAATTAATATCAGCCAAGGCACGCCTCCTCCTCCCTGCTGTGGCTGGCTTGCTGCCTGGCTGTGTGGGCGGGTTGCCACTCTAATCTGTGGCAGCGGCGCACACTCGTGTTAAATGTCAAATGCAATCAAAACAGCGTCGCGGAAAAGGAAACGCCAACGAATGCGGCTGCTGCTGCTCCATTTTCCAGGTAAACCCAAACCCGTTCCCTCGTTCGTTCGCTCGGTCTTATCGCTGGGGCAGATGTTTGGGAAACTAACGCAGACCGACAGAATGACAGATCAAATTGGGTTTTTGCCTATCTATCGATGATGATGATGTACGACAGTCCCCCCGCATAGCATTCCCACAGTACGGGTACGAGTATAACTTTATTTATGACTTCCCCACTGTAAATGCTCATAACTGGAGGTAAATTAATTTACCTTAGCGCAGTTTCCTCTGGCCCAATGATGAATGGGCCAACAGTCACACGAAATAGTTTGTTAATTGTTCGTTAAAATGGACAACAAAACATGTGTAATATGCAAATGATGATAGCATAAGGAGGACTTTTGGGCTGTGATTTCCTATATAAAGCTGAGACAAAAGACTTTGCCAACGAACTCGATTTGACATAACGAAAAAGTGGCTGTAGAGTCTTGGCTTTGCCTTCAGGTTGTTGACCCACTCGTGTGGCATGGCTGTGCCTGTGGCCCTCCCCTTTTGGACCTTTGTCATGCTAAACACACACACACTGATAACTGTAAAGCGGCCAATCTATTCCCCACATTCCGAGCTGAGATTCTTTTCGTTTGTTTTCCCTCTCTTGGTAGTCTTCATGCTCTGGCAATTTCCGAGTTTCTGCCTGTCCAGTGGAAACTAACAAATTAACACGCCAGTTAGTTAGAGGCGTCGATTTGGGTTAAGCAGCGCAGCAGCAGCAGCAGTCGAAGTCGCAGTCGCAGCAGCCAAAGTGAGGGAGAAAGTTGATGCAGTCGGGGCCC
The DNA here is from genome assembly GCA_009664405.1 of Drosophila bifasciata. Taxonomy (NCBI): domain Eukaryota; kingdom Metazoa; phylum Arthropoda; class Insecta; order Diptera; family Drosophilidae; genus Drosophila; species Drosophila bifasciata. Next base: position 4,956,071 of record CM019043.1, on the reverse strand, counting down.
CATAATTGAGACAACTAGTTGCTGCCACAACGCGCGCAACACCATAAACAACAGTTTTCTTTCGTTTTGCTGCCGGCTATCCGTATATAATTACGAAGAATTTCTTAATAAAAGCCAAATCAAAAACGATCAGTGCGAAAATTGATTAGGTTAAGCGAGGCTCGGCGCTCTGGCTCTGACTCTGTCTTGGACTCTGTCTCTGTTGTAACCAAGGCACTTAGCCATAAAATATTGTGGCAAATTGTAGGTGTTCCGTTTCGGGATCTGTCGCTCTGTCTGGCATTTGAATTTTATGGATAGCTGGCAAGAAATTCTCTTGAAATTGCTATCGGTCGAGCATTAAATTTAAATTGGCATGTCAAGCAATTAGAAATCAAAGATAAATTCTGACCAAAGCCCACACGCAGATACACACACGCACACACACACAGTTGCTCACACGTGCAGTTGGTCGAGTCAAATGTCTCTTTGTCAATAAGGTGTTTTTCCATTGGAAACCCATGTCGACGGCCCACACACACACACACACACATGGACACACGGACACATGGACTTGTACTCGGATCGGGGACTCAATTGCTAACAAGCCATTGTTGACACATTGCAGACCATGTATGTAAGTCAATTCCATTACAATCGTCGGCTTTGGTGGGGTTTGTGGGTGGCTACAGCCAAGATCTGCCTCCGCTCTCCTTCTGGCTAATTGGATCAAGAGGCAGAGAAAGCCGCACACTGTGTGGCTCGGTAATCAAATTATTTTTGGGTTTTTGCCAAGTGTTTTTTATGGCTAGACAAGTAATGTGTAGTTGGACTCATGTTTTATGGCTGAGAGCGGGTCGTAAGCCTATTTGGTTATGACTTCATTCCGCGATGCTGTGCACTGCTCTGGCAATCCACGGCTATGGGCAATGGGGAATGGGGAATGGGCAATGGTGAAAGTGCGCCGCAGCAAGCGGCGATTAAAATTTAACGCATCTAAATAAATCAAATAAAGTACGCTGCTGCTGCTGCTGCTGCCATTGGGCTTATGAATGCCATTACGCTGTCGGTGGGTACTTATGTATATCCCGTCAAGTTCGTTGCTCAACTTTTTCGATGGCTTTCGGCACACACACACAAACACTACAGAAGTGCGTGTTTTGACCGATTCTGAATCTTTGATAAAAAAAACCCATAAAAATATTATGCTGCGGCAGCCGATGGTGGCCGATGGCTGTGCCTCGAATATCAAATCGTACTCGAATTTCATTTGATTTTTTGATTTTTAATGTAATTTTATTGTTGCTCTTGCTGTTGGTATCCGTATCGTATGAAATGCGCTGGCTGGTGACAATGCCTGGGCTGGCCCTGGTCGCACCTCATTCGACACCTTGGCGGCTTATCCACTGCCGTCTGAGCCTTCACTGGTGTCCGAGGCCCGGCCCGGCTCTTTGCATAATTGAACGCGTTGCGTTGCGCTGTAAAAGGAGTTCACTTGGCTGCAACGGGGGTATTGGGGATTGTGATCACACCTTTTTGGTGATCCTTTTTCGCACTGCACTCCACTCCACTCCACTCACACTGCACTCCACTGGACACTGAGATATGGATCGCTCGGGTAGCGTTGCGATTATTTATTTCACTCTATATACCCGCAGTCGCGGGTCAGTTGGCAGCTTTTTTGTCCGCTGCTGTTAAAATCGATGTTGTTTTTGTGCACTTTGCACTGATCTGGTACGAGAACGGTAAATGACAGATCTGGCGCAAGATAACATGAACCGAAATCGACATCGATATCAACGGGGCGACCCGAACGAGACACGAAATGAATGAACCAGCACCGGTCGATGGAGGTACGAAGCGCACGGCAACAGGTGTAAACTTGGATTGGCCAAACGATCGCTAGCTGCCACAATGTGGATCATTCGTGGAGAGACACAACTCTCAGTGGTGCTCTCTGTGGATCGCATTTAGTGGAGCTTAAGCAAAGAGAGCGAGGGAGGCATTTGTTAGAAAATTCAACCAGCCGAATTGGTCTCATATATAAGTCCCCAAAGCTGAAGATTAATTTAAAAGCGATATATGTTGAATTTAATTAGTGTTGCAGACATATCTGTCAAGATATTACCAATTAATCTGATCTATTTTGAAATTTTTTGTTTGTTTTTGAAGCTCCCTCATCCCAAAAGCATGTTACAGTTTCTGAGAAGAGATAATGTGGATCTCTTTGCATGTGGATCACATTGACTTAGGGATTGAGAGAGTTTTCGTAAGATGCTGAGACTTTTGGCTAACAAGGGCTTAGAATAACTAGCTGTCCGGGCAAACTTAATTAGCTATTTAGAAAATATATCTTCATAATTATATTATTTAATAAAAGCTATTCATAAAATGAGCACAGTTTGTTTAAATAAACCGTAAATGGATACTCGAACTTGATTCAGAACATTAATGAGATTTTTTGCTTGAGTGGGATTTTTACGCTCAATTGCATTCACACTCAAAACAAAAGAGCGACGCGGAGAGAGTCAAGCTCATATTTGCGTTCACACTCCTTACTGGCACCACTCTCTGGCTTTTGTGGATCGCTTTTGGTGGATCTTGAATAGACAGCCCATCCCAAAAGTATGCATAAAGTTGCTGCGAATTTGGGCTGCAGTGTAAACTATATGTAGAGTTTTGGAGTTTTTTAGAGAATCATAACACATAATTTTGAAAATTTGTAGAATTGAAAAATTAATTTTGGAAACTTTACGAATTAAAAGTATAAAAAAGCTAAACCAAAATTTTTGTATTACACCACTGTATATTTTTGTTGCCATAGAATTGTAGTATTCGTGTAGAATGTAAATTTTCGGTAGATATTACACATTCATATGTTAATGTAGGAATAAATAGTTCCAGAAGTCGACCACATGGATCGTGTTGGCGCTCCGTGGCTGTTAGAATTTCTTCGGTTCCACGGTTCTTCGACCCCGCCCCTCTTCTGAGTTAACCATTAAAGAGTGACAAAAAGCGCGTATGTCAACCGTGTTAGCCATGTGAAGAGTTCAAGGCTAATTCGCCACTGACCATGTTAGTTGGTCAGCACAGCCAGACCAGGCGTTAGCTGGCCCCCAAGATCATTAGGGGCCCCTGTCTGGGCATGACATTAGGGCCCTTAATGCGGTCTCTGGGCTAATTAGATGCCAGACGTGGAACGTAGTGTGAGCGGAAATGCTTTTTTTGTTGCACCCAAGAGATGGGATGCTCGAGATGCTTTATGCTTTATGTTTTTATGATTTATGGAGCGGCGGCAGTGCGTGGCGTGTGAAGCTCCCGAGGTGCCGTCACCATCAAAGATGCGTGTACCACAAGTACCCACCCATATGGATGATGGCTACGTACTGGCTTAAAAATGAAAATCAAATGCAATTAGCTAGAGCCCCAATTAGTGAACCTAATGAATTCGTTATGTGTGCTATAGCTAGTGTTAGGATTGGGCTTAGAACCGTGGATATGGAATAGGCACAGCGACTGTGGTGGATTCAGGACCTTCCCGTCGACACTATCACAAAATCAATTTGGCTAATTGCAAACATAATGACCTCGTTTGCTGCCACATTTCGTTAGACACCGTCAATGCCAGAATCAGAATGGGAACGTCAAACGAGCGTCAGCCTGAATGTGCAGACAACTTTTTGACACGCCAACTCTGACGGACGGGGACGGGGACGGGGCACGGGGCACGGGGGGTGGTGTGGGATCGTTTTACGAGTATTAGTGAAATAAAAATAACCCCCAAAGTGTCATCAAATCAATGCAAACTAGCGCAGAAATCGAAGTCAGAGCGCCCAGAGCCGAATCCAATGGGGATACAAAGTTTTGGCCCGGGAAACATTTGCAGCCATTAAAAGGGGCAGCCAGGAACTGGGGCAGGGACAGACGTCTTTGAAAAATGGGCAATTCTATTGGGCCATTAAAGGCCATAATAATGGGGAAAAGTTAGCGCCACATCAGGGGCACAGGTGTGTCCACGGGCATGGAAATAGTTTTTCTCCCCCATTTTCTCTGCCTCGTTTTGGGGCTAATAGATTCCTGCTCTGATGTGTCCGAATCAATGGGAAATCCCTGAAGATTACTTTAGTTTTGTATATCCTAAATTCAATTTGGGAGCAGCATAAAGGAATGTGATACACACAAACCGATTAGAGCTTAAGAATTCTTAAAAGAGTTTGTCAAGGAAATTGCTTTTTTGTTCTAGCCAACTAAATTGCAATTTATGTGACTTTACTTTTACTGTTGTGCTAATTCGCTAACAATCCTCCACCCAAAATGAAATATATGTAAAAGAAAAAGTTGGCTCGTGTGACAAGTCATCGTAATTTTCACCTGGAGCAGTGTGCTCGCATTGGGGTCTGCTCTTCTGGGGCTGTTCGACGTGGAATTTCCATTTCCATTTACCTTGCGACTCAATGACATTGACGTGCCGCCCTTCACACAATTCAAAATAGTATAGTATTATCTCGTGGTTAATGTTGCCCATTGTGACTGGCACCGTCAACAGCACAACATAAGGCAACACCGAACATCTAGCGGCAAAGTGAAAGGAATCCTCGTCCGTTGTCATCATCGTATATCAACTTACCTAAAACGAGACAGAGAGAGAGAGAGAACATGAAATTGATTTATATAAAAGTCATGTGCAAAATTAACAACAAGGAATAACTATAAACCATTTCTTATTTATGATGGTTCGCAGGTTCATTAATTATGTCATCTGCGGTTTTTGGGCATAGGGCACAAGGCAGAGCCTTTCATGTGGTTAGGGTTAGAGGTTGGTGCCTCAAGTCAAGGATTTCCTAATGAAGGGAAGTTCGTCCTCGTTGGAAACTTTTCGCTCAACAACCAAATACAAGTAGACGAAACAGAGCGAACAAAACCGAGTTGGCCAAGTGAAACAAAGCCATATCAATTACCCGGGCAACCAACAATACGAGTACGAGGAGAATACACATACTGCTCCGAGTATAAAGTAATTTAGAGTGCCGGGGTAGCTGTATCCTGGCCAAGAACAAAAGGCCCCAACAAACCGCAGCAGAGGAAGCACACTGACTGCGACTGTCTAGGAGGGGGAAAGAAAGAAAGGGAGTTGGGGTTGCGGGTTTGGCTTCTCCCTCTCTCTCTCTCTCTCGCTCTCTCTCTGCGACTGTTTGTGTGGTGTGCGGAAATGCACTGCATTGTTACCAATTTCAATACTCATCATTATTATGGCCAGATGGAATGGTGTAGCGGGGAGTGTGGGGAGCGCAGTTGGAAGCCACGGAGTGTTGCAGAGTGGAGTGCAGTTGGATGTGCATGTGTTCCATCTACGTGCCGGCGAAATGCAATCAACATATTGTAATTCAGAAATGCATATTGAGAACGTGCAAAAGATACCCACAGTAATGCGAAACCCACTGCCGCCGCTGCTTCTCCTCCTCCCTCCTGCTGCTGCTTCTGTTGTTGTTGCACTTAACGGCCTGATGGATAAAAACAAAACGAAGCCCGGCCAAAAGCGGCAAAGACATTGTTGCCTGCATCAAGTGCATCCCGCAAGAAATCTGGCAGCGTTTGCATTTTGATTTCCCATTTCGAATGCTCTCAAGTAACGCATTTATTATTTACCAGAAAAAAAATCCAACAGCAGCAGCAACCAGAAGGAAGGCTGATGCAGATACAGGAGACTGCGGCAACCGGCAACAGCAACTCAATTTCGCAGACTCATGCTGCAGTTGTCAACGCCAACCAAGACGACTGCGACGAAGACACTTGTAGAGGAGCTGTAGCTGCCAAGCCCCCCCAGCCCACCACTTGTCCCAGCTGCATGATGCATACCACTTGGTGTTGACAGTGAGACAACAGGCACAGCAGCAGCAACTCTGCAGACTCTGCAGACTCGGCATCCAGACAGCGCCAACTGTTGGCGCTCGTCGCTCGAGTGAGAGAACTGACAGACAGCCGACAATCTGTTTATACCTATCGATGCACAATGGCCTCACGGATCTCGCGGCTTTTGGGTGAGTCAATGAATGAAACCCCAAAAGTAGAACGGGTAAATCTATGATGCATCCCCAGAAAACACGCTCCACTCAGAGCAGATGTATAACCATATAATCGGTATATTTATTATCTATTAGCGCATATGGCACAACGGTTTTCACTGATATCTCTGCGATGATGTCTTCTTTTTCATGGATTTACCCATAAAACTAGTATAAAAAGGCGGCGACTTGAGGGTATGCGACAAGTGGATATACTCTGCATCAAATATACTCAAAAATTTGAGTTAAAATATAACTAAGAAAAATCTTCAATTGGAATGCGACTAAACACCCTATTCACAATCAGTTTAATGCCTTCTACGACCCTACCACTCTACCAAAGTGTATACCCTTACTCCACTCGTTATACAGGGTATTTGTAAATATGCACTACAATTTAATTTCCATCGGTTAGTTCAGTTGCAAATGTCATGCAAATGTGAATGCAGCACTTGATGACGCCCATAATAATCAAATTTTTATTGAATGAATTGCTGGCTGTAAAAATGCGAAAATTATTTGTCAAGCGTCGAGGCCAAATCCATTGAGATTTCCATCGCTCGGCGGGTAGGGGGCACGGGTGTGGGTATGTGGTAGTAGTCGAACCAGACTGGCCATCGCTTGTGTGGCCATAAAAGTGCGTTACAAATAACTGCACTTTTATTGAATGGCACCGACTCCAGCGACTGCCTTGGACCGTTAGAGACGCCTTGCCAGCACACACCAGCACCAGCACCAGCCGAAACCCCAGCACCAGCCACAGCCCCAGCCCAAGCTCTAGCTTCAGCTGCAGCTCCACCACCTCCATGCCCAGCTTCAGCTACAAGTCAGACCAGACTCTAGACTCCAGACTCCACTCCGCTCCACTCGAATCGATGCGATGCGGGGCAGATCTCTAGCTGATTCGAGTTAATTGCTGTGCAATTTGTGAGCAACAAAATGGAATGCGCTGTCAAATCAATGCCGAAGCGAAGCACTTAATTAAAAGTTATTGAAGGCAATGGCCAAATGTAAATGCAAAAATTGCACTTTTAATTGCATAAGCATGTTGCTGACACAAGTGCAGTTTGCTCTGCCAGATGCTGATGCTGATACACTGAGCGAAAAATATACCAAAAATAGAGTTCCTAAAAGAAAAGCTCTCATTGCGGTGTTAGGTGGAAGAACCTGACATAATCCATATATAATTATTTGCATTAAAATGCATTGATTGTGGCTAGATCTTGAGAGTTCTTTTGTACTAATATGATTGGAGATTGTTATAATATATTGTTGGACTTATCATAAACCTTAGATAGGGAAATGCCACATATAAAAGATTCCATAAAGAAACCATAACCAGATCCATTCACTTTTACATCACATTTTATGACATAATTATTGAGACACTTCAATTTGTAAAAACCATATGCCGAGAGTGCTTTTAAAAATTTCCCACAGTGTAGTGTTTGTTTGGGTAGTATACAATTTCCTTTTTGTGATATTTACCTCACTTCGGCCGACTTGATGATGGCCTTGGGTGGTGCATCCCAATAGTTGGGAGCGGGTGGCACCCATTGGCGCAGCACTTGATAGTTGCCCTCCAGCAGGGCCATGCCCTCGATAACCTCCTCATCCGAATCGCCATCATTATGGGGTCCCCCGCATCAGTGGAATTATTCCCATTATTGTTGCTGTTGCTCAAATGATGATTTTGGCTATCGCTATCGGCATGCAAATTATCAAACGAATCGTTCATTGTTTCTGACCAAAAACCAAAGCCAAATCAAAATACACAAAAAAAAAAAGAAATAATAATCCACAAGACACTTTTGGCGCCGCTTTCACTGGAGCCTCACGGCTGGCCAGGGATTTGGTGGGTAAACAAAGATGCGCATTGCCATTTGCGCTGACTCACACGCTGGCACACACACACGCAGGCACACACAGTCACAGGTACTGGGAGAGACTCCACACACACAGTTAGAGATGAGCACCAACACAAAGAAGAAGAACTATTCCTTGCGAGAGAGAGGAACTAAAGGAAGAAGCAGCAGCCGCAGCGAAGCAAACAATAACAAAGACAGCCGGCTGTATGTAGTACACAAGAACTTTCTGTTGTTGCCACTTTTTGCGTTTTCGAATTTCACTGGAATCGCATTTTGGGTTTTTTTTTTGCCACACAAAACAACTGGGAATTATTATTAATAATAATAATATTTATACAAGTAATCTTTTTGCGGGTTATCAGAAATTAGAATACGACGGACGACGGTCTCGCGCGCGCTGCCTCTCCGCTCACGTTGCACTCACGGATTGTTCTTCCTTCCTAATCGGCGAAAATGCTCGTTGCGTTTGTTTTGGCACCAAAATTGACGGGCCACGGCGAAACACATCGCACAAAGGCACACACAGATACAAACACACACATACACAGAGGAACAGCACACACACACATGTACAAGAGGGGTTAATATCTGGCATTCGCTTTTGCATCCCTTGTCGATGCCAAAGAACTCTCGCCCCGTTTCGCCTCGCGTCCTTGAGTCGCCTTCCACTGCTGCTGCCCCCCTCTCCAGAATCCTGCCTTCCTCTATGTTTCAGTTTCAGTTTTTGGTTGCTGTCTCGCCTTACGATACCGTTCTTTTTTCCATGCTCCTTCTTCCCTTTTTTAATGCATTTATATGTGTGAGTGTGTGTGTAAAATAAGGGTTTGTAATGTAATGTTTTTATGTCTGATTTCGGTTTGAAGCGTTTGTGGGGTGGAAGGAGGCGGCAGGCAGTGGGTGGGCTGTGTTCAATGCACGCATATTGTTGAAATTATGTAGCCAACGAGAGAGGGTACAAAGTGCCAGGAACGGGGGTGCTGGAGAGAAAGGTGTGTGTGTGTTCGTTCTACCTTTTGAAGCTCTTGAATTTAGTTCGAAAAATGTATTGGTACAGTGGATAAAAAATAAGGTATCTGGTTCGTTATCAGAATTAAAAGAGGAAGATAAATCTAAGTTGCCAATAAACCAAGATCTGAACAGGTATTATAGGTGTAACAATATTTTCAGATTCATAAAACAGAAACCAAATAAAGTGCCCGAAAACAATATGATCATAATCTAACAACAGAATAAATTATATGATCCACTGTATTTTGAACTACCAATTCTACCAGATTCATTCAATTCCAATTCGCTTTCGCCGCAAAAAAGGAATTGCAGCAGAAATTAATGACCCTCGTGCCACTGTGCTCAGTTGTAACTTATAGCCATAAAAGTCTGCCCGACACGATCCCCTGTGAACTCACACACACACACACATGCAGACACGCTCAGGAAAACCTTTACCCCACACACACACACAGAGAAACAGACCTCTAAGCATATCCATGAAGGGAACTCGAAACGAACGAACCCCAAAAATAGCAAACAAAGAAAGGAAGGAAACGAACGCTCGAACGTATGCTCATATTTTGTTGCAAGCACAGAGAGAGAGAGAGTGAGAGCGAGAGAGAGACAGAGAGAGAGAGAGATTCTCTCGCGGTGTGTGTCTGTAGTTTGTTTCTCTCTGATTGCCAGGTTTTTAATTCACTCACTCAATTTGAATGTCGTTTGCCTCTCGGCTGTTGTTCTGTGTAGAATGCACCCCTGCGTCTTCACGGTAATTTGAACACGTGCCAAGCAGCAGAGCAGCAAAGCAGCAGAGCAGCAAAGCAGCAGAGCAGCAAAGCAGCAGAGCAGCAAAGCAGCAGCGCAGCTGAGTGTGCAGAGCTGGGTGGTAGCCTGGTCAGTCCAGGGGGTGGTTTCAACACGATGCCAGACAACGCAGCGATCGTTAAATTTTTATGATTTCATATGCCGCTTATGCCCAGAGCCACACGGACATCCGAACGATAGACAGAGACGCGTCTCTGCCCAGCTTGACAGAGCTTTTTCGAGCAATTAACACGCAGAACAGAGAGAAAGGGTAAGGAAAGGCAAGGCTACAAGAGTTTAGTTAACACAACTGTACCCCATACACCGCACCGCAGCGAGTGCAGGCCAAAACAATCAACCTGGCAAACACTTACGAGGCCCCAGGGAATAGGATGCACACCCACACTCACATCCATCCACGCAGGCACACTCGGGAAAAGTGAAAGCTCTTCTGGGTTACGCTACGGTATTTAATGTGCAAAATATCTCATACTCCGCGACGTTTGACACCCACTGACCCACCATTCTGGCTGCCATGCCACTCCACCCACCCACTTCTTGGCAGAGGTTGTTTCATGTTGCTGTTGCTGCTGTTGGTTGTTACTGCTGCCAGCACAAACAAATTGCGTCGTTTGCCAAATCAACCCTGCAGACAGGACAACAAACATGCATATCACAGTGGAGGCTCTGATCACTGGTGGTGGGTCGGTGGCTGGTTGGGTGGGTATGGCAGCAATAACAACCAACACTTCAACAGCCGCACACAATTTCCGTTTTGGATACAGGGGAGCAACAGCAGCAGAGGCTTTCGATTAAAGTGAGCCCTTCTTCAAAATTTTAATTAAAATGCATCTGATGGGTGGATGTTTGTGGTGGGGGTTTGAGTCCTTGCTGTCATTAGCAACATGTTGCTGCCAGACAGCATCAGTGGAGGCAGCAGCAGCAGCAGCATCAGCCACAACAGCAACATCACAGCCAATGACATTTGTGTAATTTAATTTTATTCATTGCATAACTCACATATTTAGCAACTCGGATACAATATGGGGAGAGAACAGAACTGGGAAAGGGCTGACGCTGACACAGCCCCAGGAGAGAACCACACAACACACACACACTCCACTCCACTCGAGTCCGAATCCATTCCACTCCACACCACTCTACGGTTATGAGAGAGAGTCGGCATAAAAATAATTATATAAACTTTATGCCCTTGCCGTCTGGCATTTCTTCGACTGGTTTCGTTACTGCAACGCTTTTCCACCCTCGATAATGTCACACGCCCACACAGACCGCTCCAGCACCCACACAAGCACAAGCACAAACTCCACCTTCATGTCCATATCCTCCCTCCCCCCCATAAACCGCACAGTTTTCAAAACAGCCAAAAACCGAAAGCGGTATAAACATTCAGGCCCGCCGGCGTTCTCGTTCTACCCAGACACGATACTCACCTCGCTCTGGGCCGCCTTTAACATGATTTGTTGATTTGGCGAAAAAAAGATTTCCTAATTCCATTTGCCAGACATGTTGTACGGGTCTACGAGTACGCGCGTAGCATGTCTGCATTTGGGGTTGCTTGGTTCGTTTACCCAAATATTGCAGGTCTTTGTGGCATGGCAAATTTCAAGTGTGGCATGTTGGATCGTTTCAAGTTGGAAATCGATGGAGAATTTAAAGGTGTTCCGAATGGGCAATAGAAGGGGTCGCATCGCACATTATGATCATTGAGTGGATAAGAGCACCCCAACTTAGTGAGAATTTTCATATCAGTGAGTTCACCTTGAAGTTCCGTTAATATAATGACAATATCTCAAGCCCAAAAGATGTTTCCCATCATTATCAAAAAGATACCAAAAGACTGACTACAAGCTCGTAGCAACAACAAAAAGTGGCTGCTCAATTACAATTTTGTCGCTGCTTTTTGTAGTGCTACGCATTTAGGGGTACAGTACACCCCTAGACCTAGAGGTGTACATGCCAGTTGAGTATTTCATTAGAGTTTTGCTCGTTGTCTGATATTTCCTAACACTTCATTACGGACGAGTGCTATTAGTTGTCGCTGTCTGCGACTCTGAAACTCTAATGGCTGGAATGGGACTGGCCTGGCTGGCTGACTTTGATAGGCCCATTGTTGTGTCGTCTTCATATTAGTTTGTTGCCTGTCTGATGTGGGAAACCCACAGTTGATGGGGCCCACACAGAAGCGATCATAAAGCAGGCGGAGCTCACTCCCGTACTTGGCAGTAACTACTCCACTTTTTGGGGCCACCTAATGCTGAGCCATAAGCCTATGCTATCCTATCTATGGGTCGTTACACTCGTTGCCAAAAAAACCACAAAAAACAGAGTGGGGGAAAAGCCATATGCAAATTTGGTTCATATTGTTTGGCAACTTCCTTGGCGGCCCCCTGGTCTAGGCCTGACTGCCTGCCTGTCTGCTTGGGCAGCTGCTGCTGTTTATTTAAAGACTTTCTACGCATCGTTTGGCGGAGCCACATGTTGACGAAATCCATGGCCAGGGAACCACATCAAAAGCTAAAACTAAAAAAAAAAAAAAATGCGGATGAAAGCGCCGGTCGACATAAGATCGGTGGGGTGGTGGAGGGAGGGTTCTTCCGTTCTTGCTCGCCTACTATTGCGCCGTTTATTACGCCTTTCGCAATGGGTAACCGAATTCCAGTTAAATGCTCCCTCTCCCCTCTCACAGGCTAAGACTATGTTTAGCTATGTACATGTTGTATCTTTATAGATTCATCCATCCATTGCCCGGGGGGTGGCAAAGAACAAGACCAAAACTCAAATAAACTGGGAACACACATTTGATGCCTGCGAGGAGCACCCTCGTTTTAGTATTTGTGTGTGTTTTTGGGGTTCGTGTTTGTCTATTATTAAAATCAGCTTATTTGCACTCATTTCGAGTTGCCCACGGGGCGAGACTGCCGGCCATGGCTGTGTGGCTATGGCGGCAATGGGTTTCAGGGCTCATAAATATGCAAGTCATTAATAGAAATATGATGTACCCGAGGCACTTCCATCTCTGCTCCATCCTGTCCTGTCCGCTCTCATCAAAGTCAGCAAGCAGGCAGAAGCAACGCATCAACCCTCTGCCCGACTAGTCGTGGTGGGTGTGGGCGTTTTTCCGTTGATGGAATGATGACAGGCTAAGCGTTCCACTGGGATTGGGCTGTGTAACGGTAACGCTAACTGGGAAAAACTGCCTGCAGTACGCACATACATAAATTGAGTAAAAAATTATGCTTCATTTGATTTAACACACCGGTTTGACTTTACCCCAAAGTCCGTTGGTGGCATGTCAAGGCATTTGATGTTGCGCCCAGGGTACACGCACGGGTAGGGTAGGGTAAGGGGTATCCTGGAGTAACTGCTGCCCTTTCAGCGACAATTGAATTAGGCCCAGGATGGCATTGATTCGTTCTATATGTATGTAAGTCTATAGGGGGGTGACATGTAATCGAGCATACTTCAGGCATTGACAGTACCCGGATAGCCTTAGGGAAAGTTCATAGAGAGTTTCAAAGTTGTGAGAGATGGAATTGCAGATTAAAAGAAAAGGCAGGGAAATGCAAAATGGATAAAAGATACAAAATTAATATAAAATATTTGGGACACTAGTGGAAATTTTTTTTCAGCTCAAATCTAAGTACATATATCAATTTCATTCCATCTAAGTTGGTTTATTGTGGAAATATCATTCATTTCTATACTTCTAGCGTCATATTGTCTGCCCTGCTCAATTTCTCTATGGGAGATTCATTATCAGTTTGAAATTCAAGACTTTACTTAACATATTCAATTCGATAAGATTCTTACAAGTTGATCTCGTTTTAGATCAACGAATAGATGGCTTGATAGAGCACAGAACTGGAAATTCAAGTTCAATGGATAATTATACATATATATAGTCCAGCTATAGCAAGAGATTAGCTCGATTTAGATCGATTTATCAGTGAATGCTTTCCATATTCCAGAGGCTTTCAACGTCAGTCATTAGCCCACGCCTTCCTACCGCCTCCGCTGCAGCACCCCTGTGCCCATCGATTCTTATCCATCTTTCTATGCAATAATAAACACATTGTCTTCTATGTGGTAAGGGGCTTTCTTTGGAGAGTTTTCTTTGGAGTCTGGCAGTCAGCCCAAACGCTAATATTTCCCGCTATTGGCAGCTATTTCTTTACTTAACCGCGGGCCACTGCAACTTGCACATGTTTTATTTTCCCTTACCCTCCCCCTGCCATAACTTTTACTTTACTTTTCGGTTTACTCGGATTTTCCTCCTTTTTTCTTTTTCTTTTCTCTCAGTTTAGTTTTTATTGACAGGCTGCTGCTCGCCAGCGGCTGGAGTTGTTGCAACATCCGCACATGTGGCCGGCCAGATCTGCTTTGGCTTTTCCTGTTTTGTTTGCACCGTAGCGGCAGCAGCAGCAAAGCATTGTTATTGTTTATTGATGCACTACTTTGCGCTATTTTCGTGGCAGAAGCAGTAACAGTAGCAGCAACAGCAAATAGCAGCACAAGTTGCAACAGCAGATGGCAAATGGCATGCCAGTGGGCGTTCAAGATGAGAAACAGAGAACAGCATCCAGAAAACCAGAAACAGAACAACAGTTGCTATTGCTATTGCTGTTGTAATTGCACTTTTTGTGGCCAGCTCTAAAAATACTTGCCCACATAAATTGTTCGAGCTGAGGAGAATGCAACAGATGCAGATTTAATGAACAGCCCGCCACAGGGAGATGCCAGGGCAAGCGAGCGAAAGAGAGAGAGAGAACAGCTGAGAGAGAGGCGACTTTCAATTAGCTGACAGCAATGGAAATCCTCAAATTACATCAAAAAACCCAGGCCATGTCATGGCGGCTACAAAAGCTGATTATTAGACTTGTCAACTGGAATGGCAATCAGAGCTCAAGTTTTATTGAATTGTCAAGGGGGCAAGATTCCTTCAGTCTACTGCTGC